>JAWZYV010011561.1:0-27089 GCA_038373885.1 Cheiracanthium punctorium
AGGTTCCATCATGTGTGATAAAATGGAATAGTGTAATATACCTACATCCCTTGAAATGAGTTTTACAAAATTGTGTTTGAATATGCTACGAAAACTTTAATTTATGAACAATAATTTGATTTCTTCTTTTGCGTCACATTTGTGAGAAGCATTATGCATTTCATAGGACTTTTGTTCAAAACATTTGACAAACGGTATTGTTTATGGTCACTCAACCCTTTCAGATCATGTGACTGTCGAGATATACAGGCTACGGTGTTAACATTAAAGTCACACTCCTTTGCATTTGAAAAGTCAGGTGACCAAAGGAGTGTGATCATCTTAGTCCGAGGTGGATGCTTATACTCATAGATGCCAACTATTCCGGAATATCATTAACCACTTTTTGCGAACAGTAAATTTCTATAAGTACTTTTTCAAAGAAGTAACACTCTGCGCCGGCGATTTCAAAATTTATACTCTATTTTAAGCCCAATCCTCCTGTGCAAAAAAAGTGGTTAATGATATTCCGGAATAGTTGGCAGCTATGCTTATATTTCTTGGTGAATGGTCATATGGCTGTTTGAGTGTAAAGGGGTGTATCCATAAACAGCGCCGAAGCCTGTATATCTCGTTACCCACTTTGAAACAACACCTCCTAGGTACAGATAGCCTTACAACACCTACGTCATCGCTTGGCCTGCACGTAAAAGTTTTGTTTTCGTAAAATAAAACTATTAAAAATTCCTGGTGAATTTACGCATGAATAGCCATATTTTAATAATTTGAGATAAAATATATAATTTTATGACAAATGTCAGTTTTTAATCATGACTAATTAGATAGTATGATTAGAAATAGATCATACTGAGAAATTTTGTTTTAAAAAAGTATTTTAATTTTAATGTTTAATTTCAGATATTTTCTAATATTCCTTTCATTCACCAGAAATTTTTATTAGTTTTAATATGTGAAAATAAAACTTTTAACTATAGGGCTAATGATGATGTCAAAGCTTGTTTACGTAGGAGATGTAAGGCTTTCTATATCTAGGAGGCGTTGGTTGAGACCATACCTCCACATTTAAAAACACAAAACGTATTATGCGTCGCTGTAAGTAAATACGGATATTTTTAAGTTAAATACCGTTTTGTGTTAAAAACTAAACTTTAATATATTTAGGATTTTAATACTTTAATAATAAACGCAATATGCGTTTTTATATTAAAAAATCTACGAAAGAAATTATTTAACTAGTTCTGAAAGGGATAAAGAAATTCAGCAATCGGATATAAAACCGTAAACAATATAATCAAATTTAGAGTTTATATTAAAAAATGAACTTCTACGGTTTTATTTTTCATGAAGCATAAAAAAGCTGCCACGGGATAAGCATCATTTTAGGTTTAAGTACCGACTTGATGTTTAACCCCTTTCCAGTGGAGTATATTTGAGAACATCCTACAATTGCCCGAATTGAGTTCGGGTGTCACAGGCAAGGGGTTAATAAAAAATTTGCGTCGTCAGTCAACACCGTCCAGATTGCATAAATCTAAAACTTGTTTACGCGGACGCATAAGAAAGTAGTATACTGTTTCAAGATTAATTTTTAAAGCAGATTTTCATAAAAATGCCAGTTTTATAATAAACATGTATAATATGTTAAGTATTTATTTTTGCTGTAATGCTTGGTAATATTAAAACAATATTTTTTTATTAAAGTAAATTATTATTTATATCCTTATTATATAATTATTAGCATCTAAAATTTTTGTCTCAAATTAATAAGAGTTCAAATACTTCAATAAATTTATTGGAAATTTATTACAGATATATTTTAACAATATCACTTGATACAAGTTGTTTTTTCCCTTTTTGCGAAACTGCATAATAGAGAAATGATGTCTGGTTATTTATTACAGGTGGAGTAGTAAGTCTCTCCAGCGATACTTCAGTTCGACGAGCAGTTGCATCGGTTTCGACACCGTCGGATAATTTCCAGGAAAAAATCACGAAAACTATCTGCTTTTGAACATCAGACATTGTTAAAATTTATCACGCTAGATTTCTTTTCACCTCTGTAATGATACACAGATAAAATTATTTCAAATGTTTCTGAGTAAACAAGCTCACATTTTTATTGAATCATAAATATCTGCAAGGTGTATGTCAGAAAACTATGGATCGACGCGAGACGGAAAATTGGCGTCTTGCAAAACAACCTAAAAGGTTTGTCCCGTCTGGCAAAATCCCTATATCGTAATGTTAAAAATGTCTCTTTCGTCTCTCAAAAAAGCTGTTACTATTTGTCTCGTCTCACAAAAAATAGTCTCGCGTCCATCCTTACAGAAAACACACATTCGAGTAAAATATAACTGAAGTATAGATACATGTTTTGATTTCAAATTGACACTTTTGAAATTAGTGTGTAATAATTTCAAAAATATTCAAGTAAAGTTTTATAAACGGTACAAACACGAATTTATACTTCTAACTGAATATTGATTTTATTTTAAGAAATATGTTACAGGAGAAAATATTTTGATTAAAAAAAAGTAAAGGAAAAAAGAAGAGAAAAGCCACTTATATAAAAACTAAAAAGGATGATATTGGAGAAATAAAATCTCTTCTATACGAAACATATTTAAATATATAATCCAAAGTAAAACTGTCAAAATCAGTCTGCAATTTAAACATTTTTTTCTAATGTTCTCTAGATGTTTTACCGCTGTATACAATTTATTACCTCACTAAATTATATTTTGTTTTGTATCCAACCAACGATATTACAAGTATTGACTGGAGCATTATGTTGCTACTTAGAACGTATTATTAGCTTTGATTAAAATTCCGTTTCAAAGTTACACTTCAAATTACTGTATATATATATATATATAAATATATATATAGAATGCTCTTATGCTTTTGTTAATCCTACAAAAGAGATAACACTCTTAGTATTGTTATAAAAGAGAAACAACAACAACAGCAACAAAAATACAAAACTTGCAACTTTGTTTTGATCAATGCGTACAAATAAAATAATTATGTGTCGTTAAATAAGAATGTGTTGTGAAAACTTCTTAAAATATTCGAGATTAGCCTCGTCATATTTTACCAAAGCTGATTTAACTAAGCTTTCTGATTAACTTATCAGATTGGGTTTCGCTTTTTAAAAATGATTAAAGTATTATCAAAATTACTCCAAATCTTTGTTTCTTTTATTTCCATTGATCCACTGATCCTTTAAGACCAAGTGGAATTATGTGAGCATTAATAAACCGCAAACGCAATTTTTCAAGTGTTATGTATCGAGATTATTGTATTTAATGAAGCTTACATCGTTAAACATAAGCACATGTTTAATTAATGCGATGGCCGTTCCCGTAACGCGTCTAAATTAAATGTATAATGTACGCAATCGTGTAATAATAGTGGTTCTAACTTTCTAAATGTTCTAGGCGCCCTTTTGTTTCGTAAAGGCGTGCCAGCCTGTGCGAGAGAAGCGAGCGTATGATGGTATATACATATAATTTTTCTGATGGCCGGCCTCTGCCTTGAAGGCTTTGGCCACAACAGGCCGGAATTGCTGGTCTCTTTATTATGGGGGCACCTAGTAGGTCGACCGACGTCGCCCCCTATGAAGGGACGGACATGACAACCTTGCCCAATCTGGGATCGAACCTCGGGCGCCGGGAGTTGAACCCGAAACCGGAGTATGGTGCTTTACCCACCATACAACTCGGTCGGCGCCAGTGGTCATATCTTTTCTCATATAAAATGTCATTGGTACACATAAATTTAACTACTGTTCTAACGAGGGTCATTTTAAAAGTAAGAACCGTTTTCGCATCGATATCCGCGCATCCTGTCAAGTGACGACAGTTCAAGGTCGACCACTCTTTGCCAGTTTTTCACTATATCGCCGTTACGTTTCACGTATCTGTCAGTGTTGGTTGTATGGTTGAACTGCTTCGTTTGTCGCCATGTCAATCTGTAATTCCGCCGACTGTGAAGTTCGCTCAGCTATTCGGTTTTTAACCCTTTAATGCGCAGTGTTCCCGCTCTGGGAACACCAAACTCTGACGTTTTGACTGCTCCCAGTCACGAAGAAAAGATTTGATTTCTATAAAAATAGTTGCGGGTGACATAGCTCCACGAGAATCCTTTACTTAATAGCACGTCATGTCCCGTAAAAAAATTGTCACGATTATTTTTAACAGTACTCACATCTGCAGAAAAATGGAAGAATGCGAGATCAGCTGGATAGATTGCCCAATGCTGACAAAAGGGCAGCCGTTGCCATCGCTCGACTTAACTACCAGCAATATGGCGCACAATCGAAACGTTCATCGCGTGCCATACATCTAGAGACCCTTTTCTGACGCAGCTGGCCACCCACCACTAATTTCCCACCACTAATTTTTACTTACGAATTTATACTTGAAATAAGTCCAAAAATTTAATCTAAAATAAAACTGTCTAAAAATTGTGGTGGGAAATGTACCGGAAAAAGCCGGAGACTTGGCAGCTCTGTTACTTAAAAAATGACCTCCGTAATTTAAACCCTGTAAAACTGTGATGAAATATAATATTCAATAGGTACGCAAAAATTAAAAATATAATTAAAAAGGAAAATAAATTTGACATTTTGGCTCATTTTACTAATATATACATATAATGAACGTGAATAGGTGAAAAATATATACAAAAATTGCTTTTCTTTGTCGAGATGTCATAAGGAGCAGTAACTTAAAGGGTGCAATGTACATGAAAATAATCAAAAGACCTGTTGCTTTAGATTGTCATGATAACGAAATATAATATCTGGGATAGTGTAAGGAATGAACCAAGAATATCTTTAGCTGTCATATTATTCCTATTCATACTGTTAATATATCGCATTCCTCAAGGCCCGTTGAATATGTTTCAAACCTAGCAAATACGCTGACGTGAATTCTTGCAATGGCTAAAATCACGGGTATCTATTTTTTGAAACCACATTCTATAAAAGGAAATTTTATTGCAGATACATCACAGACGGACTCAGTTTGCATACTATTGTTTGGGAATAATAAATCATTCTTTAATTTATCTTACAGTTTTGCACTAATTTTATATATAGTTACAATACGAAATGTCCTACAATACCTACTGAACATTTTGCAAAAGTTTACTTTAAAAATTATTAAAAAAATAAAATAGATTAGTTGTGTTGGTTAAGACATAGTTACACGAGGACTATCTGACTAAGGGGGATGCCTTGGGCGAAAGACATATGAAAAAGATTAAAAGCTTTAAATAATTCTTGCGAATAAATGGAGCATAAAACGAAATTTTGTTGCAGAGAAACATCCAGGAAATTATAATTACTTTCTGAAATGGCAAGGATGCTGCTGCTGAATATACATTTGCAGATTGTTAACCAGTTGAGGAGATTTACTCAACATCTCCCAGATAAAGAAAGCCTCACAACTGAAGCTGTTACGTAATCACTAATTCTACTAAAATGACATCATCACAGTTTTATTTTCAAAAGTAAAGCTATTTAAATTTCGTAGTAAATTTACGTACGCATAAAACATTTGAATGATTCATAATAGAAAAATTACTTTTACGAAAAACGGTAATTTCTAATCATTACTAGTTGTATAATATGATATTCAAATAGATCATAATGTATTATTTTGTTTATGAAAGATATTTGAATTTTTACCTTTAACTTAAGATATTTTCCGATATTTGTAACATTCATCAGAAATTTTAAATAGTTTTATTTTTTGATATTAAAACTCAGCAGCTCAGTTGACTTAATGCTGCTGAAATTTTGCTGCCAGAAATTTTAAATAGTTTTATTTTTTGATATTAAAACTCAGCAACTCAGTTGACTGAATGCTGCTGTCAAAGTTGTTACATTTTCTAGATGTGAGCGGTGTTGCACTATCACGTCTGTTAAGCAAGAATGCTGTGGAACACAGGGTGATGCAATTTGCTCTCATATAATAATTCATTCTTGTAAAAATGATTTTTAAATTGTTTTATACTTTTTCGTCCTTTCTTTTCTCTC
This sequence comes from Cheiracanthium punctorium, assembly GCA_038373885.1. Taxonomy (NCBI): domain Eukaryota; kingdom Metazoa; phylum Arthropoda; class Arachnida; order Araneae; family Cheiracanthiidae; genus Cheiracanthium; species Cheiracanthium punctorium. The sequence continues at coordinate 6,047 of JAWZYV010011561.1, forward strand.
ACAAATTTATAAAAATATTAAAACTTATTATCATCATTATTATGTTAGAATATAAAACTAATTTTTTATCATTTACTATAGTAAATTGTTAAAGCATTTATTATACATACTTACAACTATACGAATAAATATAAAACTTTCGCTGTTTTACAGGATACCTTAACTTTGTTTGTGTTATTTGATTGTTTTAAAAATCAGATGTACTCCAAGGAATTCATTTTACGAAACGCACAAGAAAGTTAAGCGTACTCTCTTCTATTTTCCATGCATAAAATCTTGTTCATCAGAACTTTTAAAGAATGTAGGAAGTTTGCAAGCAAGCATTTTATTTCAGTAACATTAATCTTTAACAAACTTTGTGGGACATCTTACTCATTCTCTTGTTGCACGCAAATGGCTTGACATAGATTCTTGACAGTGTAAAGTGATTTATTTCATAGCACGTGTAAACATTCATTTCGAAATTCAATGCATATATATGCAGTTCCCATCTTGTAACTTCCAAAATATTTTTCCCGTGCTTGGAATTTATTATATAATACGTACGAGCAGTGTTATACGTAGATTATGTAAGATTTTGGTGACGCATTACAAGACAAACTTTGAATTAATCTTTCGTCTCCTTCAGCTGATGCATATTCAGCAAGTCTCCCATTTGATGTCAGACTGCTATCAACGAGTTAGAATATATTTACTTTCAAGAAAACAGTCTTAAATTGTTTCCATCTACATCAAAGATACGAAACCTGTATCTTGTTTTAAAATGTTGGTAATACTCCATGGATAATACATTTTGCACTGTGCCACGCTTGCGTTGTCAATTCATCTACACATAGAGTTCCTCGCAGAAAATATTTCTGGGATATATTTGTACGTTCAGTTAAAGATGCAGGGTCAGGGAAGGTAATGATCATTGGGATTTTTCAAAAATGTAAAAATGATAAAATGATTTCTCACAAAGGATTAGGCATAAAGCTTGTAATATATTTTTCATAATAGGCATATTTTATCATTCATACTAAGTGTTCTTAAGGTAGTAACCTTTTAAAAACAAGTACCATTTCAAAATTTTCAATAAATAGATTTAGCGATTCGGCGTTCAAAGTTATTTGACGCAAAAGGAAATTCTTTTAGGTAGGCTGATTCATATTAAAAAAATATGTTGGTGTTGTATTGAAGAGTATTCGAAATGCGTATTGTTCTTCTAACATAATGTATTTTAAAATTCACTACCCTACTGTTTTTAAAAAGTGAGGTTATTATGACTATACATGAAAACATAATAGAAAAAGTCATTCGAACCTGAAAAGTGCATGCTTGTCTGATATGATTTAAAAACGTGAAGGATTTTTTTTTCTCATCTGTTAAGTTTAACCTTAAGATAAATTATAATATGAAAATTTTTGCTATTGATTATTTAAAAAAGTTTCAAATGGTTAAGCCTTAATGTGGTGGGCTGTGAACAGAGAATCAAAACATTCTAAGCCATTAAAAGTACACTACATAAGAGTTTGTAATAAAAATTAATGATACATAAACACAAAAGAGGGATTCAGACCATGATCATTTTTTAAAAAACAAATAAATACTTTTTCTTAATAAATAGAAGGGCAGCTGCACATTACTTCAGACCCACTCCTAGATAAAAGTTGTCAAATAAAAATGTAAATTTTTATTGGTTGATTCAAATACTTAGTGTAAAGGAAAAACAATATCTTGACGGATGACATACTAGGAAATGTTTCTGTTTTTAAACTCTCTTAAACATTTATTTTGACTTTATTTTGTTCTTAAAAGTCAACATTACTTGATAAAATCTTTGAACATTTTCAACAATTCTTAAAATCAATATTTTTCTCTTTATAAAAAGAATGACTTTCGACACATCTTGGCAACAAAAGGCTGTTTTGATTTAATAAATAGAAATTATAGACTTACAACTTCCTTCAACTTGTATCAACTACTTACGCACCAGAGCAACTGTAATCACTAACAAAAACAAGAATAGTATTCGTCCGGCAGTGGTCTAGTCTCTCAACTCACTGCCTCATAGATATAGAAAGCCTAACCACTGCTACGTCACTAAGCCTGTACGTCATCAGTTGGCCTTCTGAAGGTGACGTAATCACAGATTAATTTTCATAAAGTAAAGCTATTCGAAATTTCTGGTGAATTTACTCTCTCATAACAACATTTTAATGAATTGAGATAGAAAAATTAATTTTACAAAAAAGAACAGTTTTTAACTGTAACTATTCAATGTTATAAGGGATATCACAATGAATAGTTTTGTGTCACGAACGTATTTTAATTTTTAAATTTCACCTAAGATACTTTTTAATATTTGTAGCATTCACCAGAAATTTGAAATAGTTTTACTTTATGAGAATGAAAGTGTGGTAACGTCGCTGCTTGAAGGCCTAATGATGGCGTCAGCTTCAGCGCTCAGGCTTTCTGTATCTAGGAGGCAGTGCTCAACTCCGCTCCCGTAAGAACGCGGAAAGTGAAGCAGCATTCAGCTTTGCGAGTGCTTGGGAGAGTGAACTCTTCCAAAGCCTCCTGCATACAGAAATGCCTTACAACTCCTACTTCACCTCGCTCTGCCGTCATCACTATGCCTGTTTTCAAAGTTTTATTTTCAGAAAATAAAACTATTAAAAGTTTATGGTGAGTAGCAATATCTTAATAATTTGAGATAAAAAATATAATTTTACGACAAAAGTCAGTTTTTAACGATGGCTAATTATATAACATGGTAAGGAAATAGATCATAATGAATAATTTTTTATGAGAAAGGTATTTTAACTGTTTAATTTATGATAGTTTCTAATATTTGTTGCATTCACCAGAAATTCTAAATAGTTTTACTTTTTGAAATTAAAACTGTGATGACGGCAGCGCGTTTGACCTAGGAGTTGTGAGGCTTTCTATACCTAGGAGTAGTTGACTCTTCTCCCGGCTGGATTGTTGTGGGACGTAAAATCCGCCCTGGCTCAAATGTTTAAACGATACCTCTGAAGGTGCCGATTTCAGGTGGTTGGTCTCATATCTGGAATGGGCTCAAAATTAGGGGGACCCCGCGCGAAGTCAGTCTTCCTCCCACTGGAGTTCATTGAAATGGAAGCCGTCCTCTTCTGCCCATCGCTGTCCTGTACGGGGGGGCAGGGGGCATTAGAAACGACTAAATGGTATTCTCGATTGCTCCAACGAAGGTTCTACACATAAGTACCAGAATTAATCGAGTGGTCGTAATTTCCCCGATGGTAGTGTCATAATCGCACCAATTTTTTCCATTTCTGCGATTTTGTTGGGGTAATCATGACCAACCCCTTAAAATTTACTCAAATAATTCCATGGAGAGTGAAGTTTCAATAGGTGTTCTCTCAATGTCCTCCTAATTAATTAAAACAATAAATTTTCCAATAATTAAAATAATTAAAAATTCACTAAATTTGCAGTAAATGGCCATAATTTTTCCACCCGGCCCAATTAAAGTTGAGCGAGTAATGTACGCTACGTGCTGTAAAATTGGTTTTGCGATTTAATTTTATAACGACTAAACGATAATTTATTACACTTGTAATAAAAAAATATAAAAAAAGCTTTACATTGCGAATTTTTTTCAGATACGCTATGTTAACCATGCTAATTCATACAATGTGATTCTTGCGGTGCGGATTTAATATATATGGGTCGCATTGTGATGAGGTATAGTGACATATATCGGTACTTTGCAAAAAAATATTTTTAAAATAACACTTTTCGTTCAAATACAAACATCTTGATGTCAGTATAATGAATAAATGAGAAAACATGTTTGTAAGTTTGTTTGTGCCTTGTACAAATCAACACTTTTCAACAAATTGGCTTGAAAATTCACTAGTTTGAAAAAAACAAAACAAAGGAAAATAAAAATAATAATAGTCACATTTCTCGCCTTTTTCCCCAAGCACAGTTTTAGATCTACAGTTTTAGACACTGTTTTAGACTAACATATTTTATTTTCTAAAAGCAAAAATGTAAATGCCGAATGCATTGATATTCTGCTTTGATTAATTCATATGTATATTTCATAAGACAAAGACTCTAAGATGTATTAAAAAATAATTCAGATGTTTCCACACAGGAGAAAAAGAATGTTGGATTATAAGACAGTGTACGCTATTGGGAGCTGATGCACATAAAATCTGTCCGAGTTTCTAATGTCCACCCTTGAACAAATGATACTTCTGGGGGAGCCGATTTCAGGTGCTAAGTCTGTCATCTGGTATTGATTCAAAATTAGGAGACCCGGGCAAAAGTCGGATTTCCACAAGTTGATGATCATTAAAATGGAAGCTGTCCTTTTTCGCCCATCGGCGTCCTACATGAGGATCTGGCGGTTAGCAGAGGGCATACGAAACAACAACACATCGGATTAAAAGCAGTGGTAAATGAATAAAATATTCTGTGCTGTATATATGTATCTCACACCAATAAAAAATAATTTCTATCATTAATAAATTCTTTCGACATTCTGAAAGAAAACTCATTAATATTTTATTCACCTATACATATGCATTAAATATTCATAACCTATGGCTTTTACAGAAAATATGTTTCTTTTACGTAATTTATTAATCTCAAATTTCTATAGTACATTTCACGATAATGTTTCCAAGAAATTCGAAAGCATTTTAAGAAAACTTTGCAAATATTCATATTTATAACTTTTGTTCGTTCAAACTAGGAGAGGAATAGAGAGAAGTCATGTTTTACCGACATTAAATTTAAACAAACTATTTGATACATCTTATTCCGTCTCTGGTTACGGGCAATGACTAAAAATACACACTTGGTAGTGTAGTCCAAGAATTAAATATTACTTACAAACGGTAAATTTGAATATGAATTTGAATATGAAAAATCCAGTTCGTAAAATGTGATTACAAGAACATTCTTCACCTGCTTTGAGTTTATTACTGACTTCGTATAACCTATTGCAAACACTTGCTACACACTATCGTGGCTTACGAGAAAGGCAGGCTTCAGTGCTGAAATTTTTGGCACGCCCTTTTGCCCTCGAAGAGTCATGTGACCTAGAAGGTGTGGCCATGTTACTGTGGCTATCTCGGACTAAGATGGCCTCATTACCTAGGTCATATGACTGTTCGAGTGTAAAAAGGGTGTGACCAAAATATCAGCACCGCAGCCTGTCTTCCTCGTCAGTCTCGTACATGATTTTCGTGACATTTTACTAGATTTCATTTAAAATTGAAACATCGGTTCGGAAAATTCAGCCCTGTTGTTTTCCTTTCCATAACCTGAAGTAGAGATTGTTTTTCTTCCTCCTGATGTGTTAGTACAGGATTAAATTCCTGAATTATTGAAATTCCCTGTCTGCAGTGCCATTCACCAAATTAAGAGATTTATCTCTGTATTTGGCAACCAAATAGCTCTTAAGTGATGTCCACTTTGGTGCATGTTTCCAAAGAGAGTCCTGCTATGTATTAAGTTTATAAAAATATATGCCATTTTTCCACAGTAACGAAACCAGACAATTTGTTTAAAGAAATGTTATAGTTTTCAAAGTTAAGGTTAATTATGTTAGCACTTTCTTGTTTTCATCTCGTAAAAGAGAACTGACTATCAGAATTTAATTCTCCACTGGCATTTCATCATCAAAGAATGCGAAACCTCCTAAGAGTTCGCTTAGATAAAAATGTTGACGAAGGAAGATTTTCAGTGCTGCATTAGCTACAGCTTCATTTTTAATCCCGTATTCAATTAGATTATGCAAAAGTTTCCAATCTTTGCTGTGGGGGCAGAAGCTCCACAAGGGCAAGTAACCACACATTCAAATATATGGACACAACAAAGAGATCAAACTGTCCAAGTTATGAAAGTTAACGGGTTGTAAGGTGAAAGTGTGAATGAAACAGGTAGATCTTCATTCAATAAATAAATTATGCCATGCATCTTGCATGATAGTAAGAACCAGGTGCATTAATATTAGCAGCATTAAATAGATCGCCCAGAAAAAGAATTACCAAATTCAGCATCTTTTTTGTAATAGTCTCTGGATTCATGCATATGCAACTGGTTCTTCAAAAAACATAAAATTTCATCCTTAATGGGATTCAATTTTACAGATACCTCAATATTACTAGTACCGCTTTTAAAGGCGATTACAATGATAATGCTCCTCGCCGATGCAAATCTCTGAAACAGTTTTCCATGCGGACCACCACTGGTCGCAAATAATGTTGCAAATACTCGTGCGCGAAATTCCCGAATGTGATGTGTGCACGTGAATGAAAATAATGTTTTATTCATTTTATGCTCAAGTAATGCTCATTCCCCACTATTCCTTCCTCTATTATTTGAAGTAGTGTCAAATTACATCCTGCAAATAGAAACCATCAATTCATTTCTAAGTTCTTTATTCTTCTTAATTTCTGAAATCATCAGATCATTGGAAATAAAACCTAAAACAAAAAAGTGATTGCAGACGAAGGCCATTTTGAAGTTACTGTGCTGTCATTTCAGAAAGGAGAAACGTTGGTAAAATTTAGACATAAAATTGAAATTTTAAATTATTCAGTTGTACCAAATAGAAAATTTTGAACTATATTTGAAAAATAACAAGCATTTCCTTCTTTTCGTTAAATTCATCTCAAAACTGTATGCGGTAATGAGTATAAAGTTTATGCTTTTGAGAGACCTGTAAACACGTGGTGTTTCAAATTAAACTACCTTATTTTAAAGTTGTCTACAGAAGAAATTATTGTTGAGAAAGTTATGAAATTTTTTGTACGACGTAATGAAGGTATGGGAGATGGTTTGACAAAATCAAAAAAAAAAAAAAAAATTGAAATATTCGACATCAGAGGGCGTTCTCCTGATCTATGGCCTCCGCTGTCCCAGAGCTCAATACATGTGATTTTTGGCTTTGGGGGGGGAGCAGGTTGAAACATTTGGTAAGTCATGATAGTCCAAGAACTTTACGTGATCTTAAAGACAGATTTTCACAAAATGTTCGCAATATTTACCAGAAAACACTGGGGTCGGATGTGAATCATCGTAGCCGACAATCACGGTCGTCTTGTTGAATATGTTTTGGTGTAATAATATTTGTAAACTATCATAAATGTATACTAAATGTGTTATTAATAGAGAAACGCACCCTAGTGGCAAACATTTGAAATTCCGTATAATACAGAATATAATGCGTCCCCAAAAATTTTCAAGATGACTAGAAAAACAGAATATTTAGACCTGGAATTTAGCGCGAGTCAGGTTTTTAACGGAAAATGATTAGCGAAACAATATCGTGTTTTTCGGACTAGTTCGGTATTTTTTTTTTTCTTTTCCCCCAAACAAATTTCTATACCTTCATTATTTCCGACACAAAATTTCATAACTTTCTCAAAAATAGTTTCGTCTGTAGACAACTTTAAAATAGGGACGGGGAATTTCGGACAACCGTGTTTAAAAAAATGAAATTTAAAAAAGGCGCTTACCATATTTTGCGCTTCTAATATATATTATTTAAAACACACAGGTATCATAAAATATGTTTTCATTTAACATCTTGTAAGCAATATTACGACCTCATGTTTTCTAAATACGAATTTTCCTTTTAAAAATATTTCATTTTTATAATTTTACAGCTGCATGTAGTCCAACCTGTGGCCGAGTGCATAGCGCTCTCAACTGGGAAACGGAAAGGGCCTGGTTAGAACTCACGTCACGTCCGTCAACTTAGCGGTTCGGAGTTTTGCGTGTATTTTCCTAAACTTCGCGTAAATACGGGTTATGACACCTTAGAAAGAACCCCACGGAATGCACCCCCCCGTCGGCCTAGATTCCTCGTCTAGATTTTCAGGCGTATTCCAAAAATCAAATCAACTCATTAGAGATGCATGCAAATTGCACCTTGAAAACAAATTCACGTTATTTTACTCATTTACATGAAGCTAAAAGGGTCAAAAAACATTTTATTAGTTGCTGGGAAATTTTCAATTTACTAAGTATTTTACTTTGGTTAACAAATCTAAAAATCAGTCACTAAGCTTTTGCCGTGAATATTCATATTTGACTAATACCAACAAGTTTTGTTCGCATGAAGAGTTGAAACCAGGGCAAGCACTATCATACAAGAATTTATTTATTTATAAATCTTTAAACTAGAAAAAATTATATAAAATTTGCTGTGCATTATTATTTTTATACATTGCTTTCAGATATGAAATTGCATCTGTATCTGCACGAAAGAGGAGAGAGAATTGGAGAAATATAAGAAGGAAGAAAACTCGCTCTCACTCTCCTGAATTTTTTTTGATAGGAAGGTCGGATATGAGCCCATCGGAATTTCTCTGGGGGCACCCTAATGCGGAATTTTTAAAGATTATTCCAATAAATCTCGATACTAACACCAAGTCTATCTACAAGAGTCTGTGAAATTAACTGATGTCTGTATCACTATAGTGGAAATCTATTAGTTTCATGATCTTACGTACGTCTGATTTGGAGTCCATTTGCGAAAAAACTTCAAAATATCACAAAATATATTTACTCAGAGAAAAGCAGTATTTATCAATTAATCTTACTACTGACACCTCGTGGGTGTAGTGGGGGTGTCAAACCATGGATAAGGGTTCAATTCCTTTCTTGGGCTTGGGTGTTATATCCTTCGCTCTTTTCATACGAGATAACGCTGGCCGCCTAATGTTTCTCCCCATAATAAAATGGCTAGTACTTTGGGCCGTAGTACTGGAGAATAACTGATGGTAAAAGGAAAATAAAAGCTAGCATTCAAATTGAAATAATTTATCTAGAAGATTTTCTCACCAGAATACTTATTTATTTATTTCACTTCAGTCTTTTTTTGTACTTCATGCATGTCGTCTTATGTGCTCTTTTGGAGGATGTCAAGGTAACTAGTCTAGTGGGACTAGCACCTTAAAGTAAAGTTCAAGTTTGAAGGGAGGTTACGTTTTTACAAAGATTGCGCAACTGTTGTAAATTCGATCTTTCCAAATTTACTCGAAAAGTTGATACGTGGGGGAACTACTGACGTAAAACTGATATTTTAAATTTTGTTTCGTTAGTGCAACTTTAAAGCTAATCTATGACACATCAAAAATTTTAAAAATTAAAAAAAAAGTTTCATACGTTGTGGGACATTATCAACTAAGAGCAAGCAAAATTTACACTTGCAGTTAGTTTTTAGGAAACATATTCCAATTCTTAAATATATTACAAAATTTGGAGATTACGTATTTCTCCTTTTTTCTTCACAAACATTTTTAAGCATCCAGGATATATTTATTTAAGTGAAGGAATAATAAATTTACTTATTGGCATCATAATGACATATTTCAGTTGGTTTGAGCCTACCAAAATGTAAAGGTCTAAGGTCTGCGGTGGATTGGATGTCGACGAAAAAGATTTTACAGCATTGCTTGCCAATCTCCAAATGTAAAAGTTGGCAAGGAAAAAGTTACAGTATATATATAAATACTTTCCAATAAAAATAATAATATAAATTCCAAAGCGGTGAAAGTAGTCGAACCCAGGCAGCACTGTTGAATTATCAAACAATAGCAAGGTTGAGATCAAAGTTTTTCACACACCTACACAAAAAAAAGGAAAAAAAAAACTTGGATTTGTAATTTAAAAAAGTAAATAATAAGAAACAAATATTGGAAAGGTATCATATCTTGGATAAATTAATAAAATGAGTAAAATATTTTACTGGGATAAATTTAGACTATACAAATGCGAATATATGCATACATTCGCATAGGTGAGAACAAAATCAAATCTGAGAATCTGGATCCGAACCCGAATGCGAAGATAAGTAAAGTTGTGTATTCTGAAAAGATTATTGGTCGTTTTCAAGAAAGGATAAACATTTTATTATCTTATTTTGTAAAGTATGAAAAAGTAGAATGTAGTCTGTCCAGGCCGGTAAAGATTGGGAAGGAGATTTTTTTAAATTGTAACGGGTAGTAAGAGGACATGATAATACATAGTGTAAATAATTAGATTGTTTTGTTACAAACCCATAGTGGGGAAGGAGCTCTGCCTATTTTGTATAGCCTCACCATGGCGCAGTGGTTATGCAACTGAAAATGGTAGACGGCCGAGGTGAGAAGGTCCCGGGTACGGGTCCCATTGCGCGGCTGTCGATCTAACGGTCTGGAGTGTTGGTAGGTTTTCTCCAGATGTGCTGTAAATACGCGTTAGAACCCCTTAGAATGTCCTCCCAAAAAGGCACCCCCCACCTAGGCAGATACCCCGTGTGCAGGTTTGCCTTAAAACTTAACACAAACTATTTTGTATAGATATTCATTGAAAGGACCATGGTTTGGGAAAAATATAAATAGATACCTGTGTGAAAGACATCAATCAGTTGACCCTTTGGGAGGAGAATTTAAAGGTATATCTACCTGTGCTGCTCAAAGACCAGTACTGTTGCCAGTCATTAGGCGGGTTTTGTGTTAAGATCTGTTTTATTGTCGATAGAGAAAATTTGCAATTCATTCGTTGAGAGGAGCCGAAGATAATGCTGCCTGCTTTGCTAGGCAGTCCGCCAGTTCGTTCCCCAGAACACCTTCATGTGCTTTAAAACAAAGAACTTTAAACTGCGATGTTAAACTATTGTAAAGTGTTAGTATTTCTTGCGCTAATATGTTTGTAGTTTTAGTGTCTTGGAAGAATGCGTAGAGCTGAAACATTTGGTAAGTCGTGATAATCCAAGAACTTTACCTGATCTTAAAGTTAGCATTTCAAAACATGTTCGCAACGCAATATTTCCCGTTAAACATAGTCGCTTACGATTCCAGGTGGTAGCTGACAATCATGGCCGTCTTGTTGAACATATTTTGTTGTAATGATATTTGTGAACTATCATAAATGTATCTAAGTGTGTAATTATTAGAAAAACGCACCCTATTAGCAAACATTTGAACTACCGTATAATCCCGAATAGAAAGCGACCCCAAAATCTTTCAAGATAATTAGAATAATAGTATATTTAGACCTTGAATATAGCCCGAGTAAGGTTTCTAACAGAAAATGATTAGTCAAAAAGCAACGTGTTTAATTCGGGCTGGTTCGGTAATTATTATTTTTTTTCTCTCAAACAAATTTCCATACCTTCATTATGTCTTACACATTTTTTTTTGTACGGGCGGGAACTTGCCGATAGGCATTGTCCCATGCAACTGCCTGAGAGATTTGCCATTTTATTATGGGGGCGTCCAGCGTTACCCCCTATTAAAGGAAGGAAAAATGACAGCCACGCCAGTCAGGGATCGAACACTTGGCGCCGGGTTTTGAACCCGAAACCGGAGTACTGCGCTTTATCCACCATAAATCTCGGTCGGCCTCTTACAGAAAATTTCAAACACAGAAAACTTTCAACTTACAGAAAACTTTCTCAAAAATAGTTGCGTCTGTAGACGACTTTAAAATAGGGTAGTTTAATTTCGAACAACTGTGTTTAAAAAAAATGAAATAAAATAGGCGATTATCATATTTTGGGGCCTAAAGGAAAAAATTATGTGGTAAAAGTTACAAAAAATAGAAATTATCATTTTACCATGTATTTTCTTTTCACCCTACCGTACAGCTTCATTAAAAGTGCCAATATACGGTTTAGTACACGTCATATCCTAACTGTGGCATGAAAATATATTTATGATCTATGCCCAGTAATTGGAGCTTTATAATGTAAGGATTCTGATCGCTTCTTTTATAGTCGTAAGAATGCTTTGATTCATTGCTACACACAAGGCAAATTAATTGTTTACATTTTTTTTTCATTGTAATTTTTTTCTTCAAGTACTCATTTAACTTCCCGGTGGAGACATAAGATCCCTTTCATTGCACTTTTTACTGAAATGCGCTTCTAATTTATATTATTTAAAACACATAGGTATCATAAATTTTCTTTTCATTTAACATATTGTAAGCAATATTAAGACCTCATGTTCTCTAAATACGAATTTTCCTTTTTAAACTTTTTCATTTTTATAATTTTACAACTGCATGTATTCCGAGCAGTGTCCGAGTGCATCGCGCTCTCAACTGGGAAACGGAAAGTGCCTGGTTCAAACACATGTCACGTCCGTCGACTTAGCCGTTGGGAGATTTGCATGTTTTATCCTAAACTTCGCATAAAAACGGGTTATGACACTTTAGAAAGACCCCCATGTAATGCATCTCCCCCCTCGAACCAGATCCCTCTTGTAGATATTCAGCCGTATTCACAAAATCAAATCAAATCATTAAAGCTCCATGTAAATTGCACCTTGAATACAAATTTACACTATTTGCTCATTCACATGGAACCTAAAAGGGTCAAAGAACATTTTATTAGCTGCCTGGAAATCTTCAATTTAATAACTATTTTACTTTGGTTAAGAAATCTACAAATCAGTTACTAAGCTTTTGCCTTGAATATCCATAATTGACTATTACCAACAAGTTTTGTTCGCATGAAGAGTTGAAACCAGGGCAAGCACTATCATATAAGAACTTATTTATTTCTACATCTTTAAACTACAAAAAATTACAGAAAATTTGCGTTGGATTATTATGTGTATGCATTGCTTTCAGATATGAAATTGCATCTGTATCTGCCCGAAAGAGAAGAGAGAATTGTAAAAATGTCACTAAGAAGAGAACTCGCTCTAATTCCCCTGAATTTTTTTTTCATGGTAAATGTCGGACATGAGCCCATCGGAATTTCTCTGGGGACACCAGTCTAAGTGGTCGATTGAGTCTCAGCCGAATGCGGAATTTTCAAAGATAATTCCAATAAATCTCTATACTAACATCAAGTCTATCTACAAGAGTCTGTAGAATTCATACATGTTTGTATTACTATAGTGGAAATCTATAAGTTTTGTGATCTTACGTACGTCCGATTTGGTGTCCTTTTGAGAAAATACTTCAAAATATCACAAAATATAATATTACAAAGAGAAAAGCGGTATTTATAAATTAAGCTTACTCCTGACGTTTAGTGGGTGTAGTTTCTTACAAACCATTTTATCACACCTTGGATACGAGTTCAATTAATGGCTTTAGCTTGGGGGTTATATTCTGCGCCCCTATCAAAGGGATAAAGCTGGCCGCGAAATGTTTCTCCTCATAATAAAACGGCCAGTACTTTGGGCCGTAGTACTGGAGAATAACTGATGGTAAAAAGAAAAAAAAAGGTAGCATTCAAATTGAAATAATTTATCTAGAAGATTTTCTTACCAGAATATTTATTTATTTATTTAACTTCAGTCTTCTTTTTTTTTTGGTACTTCTTGAAGTCGGTTCGTTGGAACTCTTCGTAAGATGTCAAGAAAGCTAGTCTAGTGGGACTAGCATTTAAAAGTAAAGTTCAGTTGGTTCGAGCCTACCAAAATGTAAAGGTCTAAGGTCTGCGGAGGATTGGATGGAGACCCAAACGGCTTTACCGCATTGCTTGCCAATCTCCAAATGTAAAGTTGGCTAGAAATAAATTACAGTGTATATAAATATTTTGTAATAAAATTAATAATATAAATACCAAAGCGTTGAAAGCTCGAACCCTGCCGCTGTTGAATTATCAAACAATAGGAAGGTTGAGCTCAATGTTTTTCACACACACACACATACTAAAAAAAATTGGATTTGTAATTTAAAAAAAAGTAAATAATAAGAAACAAATATTGCAAAGGTATCATATCTTGGATAAATTAATAAAATGAGTAAAATATTCTACTGGGATAAATTGAGATTATACAAATGCGAATATATGTATACATTCGCACACGTGAGAACAAAATCAAATCTGAGAATCTGGATCCGAATCCGAATGCGAAGATAAGTAAAGTTGTGTATTCTGAAAAGATGATTGGTCGTTTTCAAGAAAGGATAAACATTTTATTATCTTATTTTGTAAACTATGAAAACGTAGAATGTAGTCTGTCCAGGACAGTAAAGATTGGGAAGGAGATTTTTTTAAATTGTAACGTGTCGTAAGAGGACATGATAATACATAGAGTAAAGAATTAAATTTTTTGTTACAAACACATAGTGGGGAAGGGGCCCCTTTTTTATAGATATTCATTGAAAGGATCATGGATTGTGAAAATTATAAATAGATTTTTGTGTGAAAAACATAAAACATTTGAGATCCTGGTGGGAGAATTTAAAACATTATATACATGTGCTGCTCAAAGACCTGTGCTGTTGCCAGTCATCAGGAGAGTTTTCTGTTAAGGTATTTGTTATTGTCGATATAGAAAAATTGCAATTCATTTTGTTGAGAGGAGCCGAAGAGAATGCTGCCTGCTTTGCTAGAGAGTCGGCCAGTTCGTTTCCCAGAACACCTTCGTGTGCTTTAACCCAAAGAATTTTAACCTGTGACGTTAAACTATTGTAGTGTTAGTATTTCTTGTGCTAATAAGTTTATAGTTTTAGTGTCTTGTGAAATCTATAGTGCTTAAAAACTGTCTGTAAGTACAGTTACCGAATTGAATGTGTTTGAATGCAGCCACTTTAGTGCTTCGCTAATTGCAATCAATTCAGCTTGAAAAATGGTGTTTAATCTGTGAAGTTGCGCAGACCATTTATAAATGATTTCGTTATTCTGTATTAAGCAAAAAGCAGATCCCACCCCATTTGAATATTTAGACCCATCTGAGTCTGCGAGAGAAACCGTTTTTGATATACTTAAGGGCATAATTGTTGGGTGTAGGTTCCATTTAGATTGTTTTGGCTGGTACAATGATGGGTCATGTGTTTCTTTGTTTATTGTTATTTGTTTATTTAGTCTTGATATTAATGCGTACGATGATTTTTTTTTGTAGAGTATATTGAAGTGGTGGTATTCCAGTTTAGACTCTTAGTGCGTCCGTTGATGCTTCCTGTAAGCCCTTGACATGAGCAGTAAGAATGATCTCTGTAGTTGATATAATGAATTTAGCTTTGATTGTATTTGACACAGAATTTGATACCAACATGGACTCATGGTCTCGCATAGACTAATATTCTTTCAACTATAGTTAGATTTTAAGGATGTTATTATTGACACCACCATTGCATGAAGCAAATTTTAAAAGGTTCTGGGCCAACAGTAATGCTCGTTGCTTTTTGTTTTTAAGATGTGTAGTCCATGTTAATGCAGAGTCTAAAGTAATGCCCAGATAATTCATTGTTTTTCTATGTTTAATTGAATGCGTGTTTATCTTGATTGTGGGCGGTCTGCGGTGTAGGTTCCGGGGTATGATACTCATGCGGCCCTGTGCAGGTTTTGAAAACGTTATGACATTGCACTTGTCAGGCTGTATTTTTAGAAGATTGGACAGTCCAGGAATGGATTTTTAATAGTGCATCGTTTGTTATTTTCTCCAGATCTCGACGACTTGTGCCCGCGGTTATTAGTAGTAAGACATCAGCGTATGCAATTAATAATAAATTCTGAGAAGGTGGGAATAAATTTAGAAATGGGTTTAATAAAATGCACCATAAGAAATGACCAAGGCAAGAGCCTTCTGGGCAACCGTTTGTAAATATATATTTCTCTTCCGGAAATTTCCAATCGAAAATTGCAGATCTGTTATTTAAGAATGAAGTAATGCAATTAAGTAAGTATTGGGAATTTTTAAGATTTGCTAAAGTGTTGATTGTTAAGGACCTAGGTAAGTTGTCAAATGCGCCTCTAAAATCCACTGACACTGCACAGGAGTACTTATTGTTATTTTGATTTGATTTTATTGTGTCTGGAATTTTTAGTATACCTAGGTCTGAGGACTTTACCTTCCTAAATCCGTACTGTTGATCCTTTAATAAGTGATTTATATTTAAATAATGCTCTTGTCTGTTTAATAAAACTTTTTCATATTTTGCTAAAGGCGGGCAATAGAGCTATTGGCCGATATGAAAGGGGAAGTTGTGGATTGTTTCCTTGTTTTATGAAGTAGAATAGCTCTTCTGTTTTCCAAGGTCCTGAAAAGTAGATTTTCTATAAAGCATATTGTAGAGTTTTACTAATAACTTAGGTTTCTAAGTAAATGATCCCCGTATTATAAAGAGGTCAATTTCGTTAGGTCCTGGAGCCTTGTTTGGATTTAAGAAGTATATAGCAAATTTGAGTTCGTTGTATGCAATTTGAAGATCGGGAGGAGAAACAGAGAAATTTGTGTGAATATCTGAGGTGTTATTTAAACTTGCTGACGACTGTGTTTGAGTGTTATGTGTACCAAAGATTTCTGCCGTGATGTTCTTCATTGCGGTTAGCCTGTTAAACTTTTCATTAATTGGGGTAAAACTAAGCTCGATTTCAAATCTTAAGCATTTGTTAAAAGCTATTTTACAAGTTGGACCATATGTTCCCCAAGTTCGTTCACAAAAGTTGTACCATGACTGAGCCTTGGCTCTGGTTATCATCTTTTTGTAAATAGTCATTTCTTTCTTGTAATCCAGTCGTAGGAGAGGAGGGATGGACGCGAGACGAGACAGAGATTTACAGCTTTTTGCGAGACGAGACACACATTTTTACATTACGATATAGGGATTTTTGCGAGACGAGAAAGCTTTTAGTCTATTTTGCGAGACGCGAGGCTCCTATTTATCGTCCCGCGTCCATCCCTAGAGGAGAGGTAGAGAAAGTGCTGTCTGTTTCCCATAAAGGGCATTAACTTTATCTTGTTGAGCCTTTAATTCAGAAGACCACCACTTAATTTTAGGAGTGCGATATGCATTACTCTCTTTGAGGATATTGTTTCAAGCGGCTTGTAGATTTGAAGTAAAAATGTTTATTGGTTCGTCGATATTGTGTGGGGATTTAAATATTGATAAATTGAAGGCGCAGTTTCGAAGTTGTTCCGATAAGTTTTTTACTAATTTTGTTAAATTTCTCCCCTTAGATTTGTAACGTATTCTGGCAGTGTAGTTGGATAGTACATTCAATACTATTTTTATAAGTCTGTGATCTCCATAATTTAAATCATTTTCCAAGGACCGAGAGTTAAATAAAGGGAATGCACTTAGTGAGATAAGTGATACGTCTGGCCAATCTTTGGCCTGCGGTAATTCGAATGTGGGAAGAGAGAATGGGTCTTTTAAAATTATTAGTCTATGAGTTTGTAGCTGAGAGATCAAAAGGTGGCCCCGATCATCTTCGCTATCATAACCCCAAAGAGGGCTATGTGCGTTGATATCATCTCGGACCACCATAAAGTCCCTCGCAGTGGAAGGATCAGGCCATTCAGACAAATCAAAGGCAATGTCCTCGGAGGGTTGTGTGTACTGTGTGCCAAATGTAATTGCCTGATGCTGATGTCTTAATTTATTTACAAAGACAGTTTTGAGAATACGTTTGTACAGGCCATGCACTAAGTCAGTGTTTAATATTAATATATACAAATTTTGACTTTTGGAATTATACATTGGAACAGTTGCTGGCATGCCGTGTGGTCTATTATTCTTAAGGTAAACGTCTTGAAGGTGGGTGATATTCACTAAGTAGTTTAATGCGGTGCACGTAGCTGTTATATTATTCTGTAAATTTATTTGCGCTAGCCTGAATTCGGCTTACCTTTTGTTTCTCCTTGTCGCACTTGCTTCACATAGTTTAAAAACGTCGGGCACAGTCTATCGTAAGCTGGGTGGATGCGTTGGGTATTCTTGATCTTGCAGTTGATGCATGTAAAATTTTTATCCTCTTGACATGTTCCAGTGCTTGTGGACCTGCACATTTCCTGAAAGTTGGTGAATCGGTAGCATGAGGACAACGGGTCGAATGGTGACCCACTACCTGACAATGAAAACATCAGTTAATTGGGATGTATCTTTTAACAATATAGCACTGGAAACCCAGAAGTAATCGTCAATAATATCATTAAAAATATTAATGAACAAAATTTGTTAAGTATACCAATGAAACAAACAATATTTTCGTTAATGTGGAAGAAAATTTCCCCTTTTTTTAATATTCCTTGAAAACTGACTTTTTTTTGTATATTTCTTTTACGAAATCTATTTCAGATCCCATAAATATTCTCACTTTTTAAACGCAGTGATGTGGTTCAGTGTTATTATAAACACATACACATTTGATAAAAATGCACAAGAAAAATTACCTAAGCACTTTATGTCTTTTTGTGTTATGACAATAATATATTTTAAACAAACATGTATCCTTACATTTTCTTGATACTTCATGAAAGATAAAATAGCATCTACTGCTCCTTACCGTTTCCCTAAAGAAGGAAAAAAAATCTTAACATTTTCAGCAGCTGTGGAGCTTACGGCCGATATTTTGTGTGAAAGTATCCATAGTATACACATGCAAAAGTTTTCAGGGGTGTTTTATCGAAATAAAAGAAACACAAAGCTCGCACAAAAGAACGAAATATGGAGTTTCTGCGATTTAAGGGAAAGAAACTACCACTTAAAGCATTCTCATTCAAAATGTATAAAACACATTTTCCTGAATGAAAAAAACAGTACAAAAGTAAGATAAATCATAAGTTTCAGCTAGCTAGTATTTGAAAGCTGTTATTTATAGCGTCAATGCTTCAGTTAAACATATTTTTCGAACAATTGACGGAAGGAACTATTTTTATAACACATTAGTATCAATATAATTTTATTTCAAAGGAAGTAATATGCCGTAAGTTGGAAGAACGTATAAGGTTAACGACATAACAAGTTAGAATAGCCTATGAGGTTGCAAATTTGTGAACCACAGCTTTTTTAGGGATTTTTTTATTGAATGTAAACTCAAATTGCACTTAAATGTGCTAAATGAATGCTACTTTACTGCTGAAAACATGACTGGAATATTTGATACGTTTTTATGCTTTTCACATCTTAAATTTGTTTTGGAATTCATTTGAATTATCCATTTTAATATGAAATCCATATTAATTATTTTTAAATACATCTAAAAAGAAAAAGAATGATTAATTTTTACGCAAACACATAAAATAACTAAAAAGTGTAATATACCTAATTTTCTGTACAATGCAAATATAATTTTTCTTAAGGGAGAGCACTTGCCCATTAGGGAATCACCACTCCAGAGGCTTGAAATTTATTATGGTTGCACCCAGCAGGCGGCCAAGTGCCGTCTACGAAGGAACGGACATGTTAACACCCAAGTCAAAGACGAGAATCAAACCGGGTCCCCGGGAGAGAAAGAAAGCTTCTTCATGAGGGGTCTGGTGGTGGATTTTGTGACGTCACAGTAAAGGATGGGATTTTCCGAGTTTTGTATGGCGTAGTATGGGGAAGATCATTTAATTAAATTCTGAAAATCGCGGTATTTTCCTTACACATGTTCCAAACAAATTATGTTATTTGTTTAAAAATACTACGTTCATGAAAATATATTGCGTTTATTAAATTTATTTACAAATATACATATAATAAACGAGTTTGAAATGGGAAGACTTTTAAAGAATTTTTTCAGTTTTATTGAGCTATAAGCAACTGAACAGTGCTTATACCATTATCTTACTTTTTTATTATTAGCTAATTTTTATTAGTAATTTTGAATAATAAAAACTCTTTAAACATTTATATGGCACACTACAAATAACCACGTGATATTTTGTAATCTTTATTGATTCTACGTTATTTTAACAAAATGTATACTTTTTTCTTTGTTTTTAATTAATGTATTTAACTGTACTTTTAAAAAATAATTACTGAAAATTAATAGTTGAAATATTTATACTAATTACTAATCATAATAAGTTATTTCTTGTGCTTTTTAAAATGTGCACAGAATCAAACAAAATAAAAATTGGTTCATCGGAATCTTCAAAGTGTACGCTTGATTTCAGTTCGCCCCCACTTATTTCAATACACATATTACGGTTTATTCTGTTGTTATCCACAATTTATGGATATGATCTTGAAACCTGCGTTTCTTACATTCCTGATAAATACTTTAGTCAATTCACACAGGTTTTTTGCAGTCATATTTCGAACAGGAAATACGGCAACAACATCTTCGAAATTAGAGATCATACAGCTTTCTATGCTGTTCTCTTTTTGGGTGTTTTTATTTAAGCTAAATCCCGACATAGAACAATTAGCATAGTTAGTTTGAGGCTGTATTATAATCTGATAGAGCAAAAGATCAAGAGATAGCTCATATGGCTCTAATTTTTCCGTCTTTTTTCGTAAAAAAAAAAATTCTATATCTTCAATAGTACCTTCAATCTGTATATTAGATGAAAGTCTTCATACATATTTTTCATAGCGGTGACATAAAAATCCAAGATTATAAATCTATCGATAACACATTGGGGACCCCCGGTTAATATAAATGGAAAATGCCCACCCGGTTAACTCGGGACTGTACTTGCTGGGGTAAGGATTCCTAAAAGTTAATTACATTTGTTCTTCTAATAGTTTAAATTTATGAAGCATAACTTCATCTATTTCAGCTTCTTGGTGAATAAAGGAAGAGAACTGCTCTAAAATACATTCTAGTTCCAGTTTTGTTTTATTTTCATTTTTGCCTATAAAACTAAGCAAATCCTTTACCTGTGAATATTTCCTTATTTCTTCTCTTTATCCAATTGTCCGGCTAAAATATGTTCTTTAACTCGATTATTATTAATAAATAATTAAAATGATAAATCAGAATATTTTTTTAAGCTCGATCACAGTGAATCGGGTGCTGTGTCAATATCCAACATGTAATACACTGCAAATTCTTGCTGAATAAAGCACTGCCATGGAGCTTTTAATATAATTTCCTCTGCCAGATCTTCAATAGAATTGATCAAATCATTTTTTTCTCTTAATTTTTTCAATCTTCAATTTTCCTTTTAATTGATTTTGTTTCCTTTCTTCTGGATTAACTCTTTTACTTTTTTTGATAGAGTTTGGTAAATATGACGACAAATTTGGGAAAATGCTGGGAGCTGCATTTGGCACCAGTTCATATTTGTCTCTTTTTATAATCAAAAAAGAACCATCGGTCTGAATTTTATTCTCTTTTATAATATCGTTCTCATTAAAATGTTAAATGTTTCATGGAATAGAAACACCT
>JAWZYV010011562.1:0-16365 GCA_038373885.1 Cheiracanthium punctorium
TCATCTATGTTTCCAGCTGCACTAACATTTTTGACTACGGGCCACCACTGAATTGCGTATTTGAGATTCTGTGATCTCAAGCGACATACAGGGATTTTTTACAATAAAATTGCAGTTACATCAGCAAAGCGCTGATGTCTGCAGCATTTTGCGCAACATTTCGCAACATTTTGCGAATCCCACTTCTGACACCAAATGTTGCGGAATTACTCGGCTACTCCTGGGGTTCGTCGTTCTAAAGTCCAGTTGGTGTATAAAGTTCAAGTAAAAAGTCTCTTGTCAGGATGGAACACAAACTTTATTGCTTCTAGAACTTCGTAGAACAATCAGCTGTACACAATTCACAAGCACAATCTAGCAGTAAAGTGCTTTTAACAGTTCGATTAGATCAGAAACTCTCACGAATGCTGTATTTCTCACACAAAATAGAACACTTTCACTGACAAGAATTCAGCGAAAATATACGAGAAATAACACTAACAGTCTCTCAAGACTCAGCAATGAAGAATTTACACACAGCACTTAAATTCAAAGCTTCACAAACAGCGCGAAACACAGCTTCCTTCACAAAGCAAGCGTATTCACTCTCTCAAAGCTTGATCAACAATGAATCGTCGGGGCGACACGCTTCTATAAATAGCCGACGCAGGAGGTACAAGAGGTTTCCAGAAAAGTCAATTTCTCGAGGGTTCTACATAACGCGTGAATATTGATTACGTCATAGAAGAGAAATGTTAGGTTATTATGCGTTTTTAATGCAGGAAAAACAACTTCCAGGCCCCATTGGGAAAATCGCGCCAAATGACCAAAAAGTCGCCAAGCTTGGCGACTTTTGGCGAAATATCGCCAAATTTGGCGCCAAAAATAAGTCCTCAAAAGTGAAGAGATCTAAGCTCTAGGACTAATATTTCTCGAGATTTCTAGAAGCCCATAGAAAAACATATGGGAAAGCGAAACCTCCGTATCTCCGGTTCTAATTGGCCGATTTTGATGCAACAAAAAGCAAAATTTATCTATTTGAAGCGTAGAATACGAATTTTAAACCATTCTAAGCCCCAGAGCAGCGGGTTGCCCCGAAAATTCGTAACACTATGCTCTATTATTATTTGGTACAAAATCTTCAGTTGCGTGAATCTATTAAGAAAGCTATTGCAGTCAAAAGACAACGATTTACCACCTGCTCTAGAACTCTTAAGAAACTGTAAAGATTTTTTGAAAGGATCTTCAAATGGATGTAATTTTAAATGAAATATTCTGTTATGCAAGAGAACTGACAGACGAGATAGTATTCTGGCTAACACTGAGTTTACTCAGCCACATAGCTTATTAATTTTGATTGCGAAACATCAGATGATCTGGTGAAAGATCCTAAATTAAAATTCCCGATAGTTTTATTTTTTTTTACAGTAAACAAAGCGATTAATACCTTAGAGTGCAGATTTAATTTAATAAGTACCCAATGTAATTATTTTAAATTTTTGCAGGGCATATATGAATTAAAAGATACTCAGTGCTAATTAAACATTGTAATACAGTGTAATTGTAATAGTGTTAACACTGTTTATCCCTTTCACGCGCAGTGTTCCCGCTCTGGGAACACCAAACTGACATTTTGACTGTTACCAGTCACGAAGAATAGATTTGATTTCTATAAAAATAATTGGGGCGGGGGTGACATAGCTCCATGATAATCCTTTACTTTTTACCAAGTCATTTCTCATAAAAAAAATTGTCACGATTATTTTTAACAGCACTGACATCTGCTAAAAAATGGAAGAATGCGAGAACAGCTGGATAGATTGCTCAGTGCTGAAAAAAGGGCAGCCAGCTGTCGTCAAAAAAGAGTCTCTAGATCTGTGGCACGCGATGAACGTTTCGATCGTCCTGCCATCTTGCTGGTAGTTAAGTCGAGCGATGGCAACGGCTGCCCTTTTTTCAGCATTGGGAAAGGGTTGCGCCTCAAAGGGTTATAGAGTAAACAATTGGAATTGGAATGCTGACCGATGGGGAATCAGGGAATAAAAATGCGCTTGATCCAGTAAATGAAAGTGTCAGTTGGCCTTATTAGGCAAAAAGGAAAGCTCAGTTGAAATTTTAAGGCTAATTTCAACTCTAGATTTTACACCACATCTTGCTATTGCTTCGAGAATTTCGCTGTCTTTGCCGATAATTGTGGCAAGAGCAGAGAAGAGTTTCTCAAAATTAAAGTTAACTAAAAATTTCTTATGTTCCACAAATCTTCCAGATAGGTTAAATAATTTAACTACATTGGCTATCGAACATGAATTAGTTGAAAAATTGATTTAAGAGAAAAAGTCAGGAATTATTTTGCGGAATTAAAAGTAAAAAAAAAAAAAAAAAAACTCTTGATTTTTCTTTCTTTTGGCTTTTAGCTAAATGTGTGGTTTTTAATAAATATGGTTTTTCTTATGCAGTGTTATGTTTAAAGAGCCATTCAAGATTTTATAGGCATAAAAACAGTATATGTGAACAATATTTCTTTTAGTAGTAATTTAACTGTGTTTGGGGGGGGGCGGCATTTTATATTTTTGTCCGGGGCGGCAAAACTGTTAGGGCCGGCCTTGCCCGAAAATAAACAATAACACTCATTCTCGTTCTATGAGTGAAATTGAGTGCCAGATGTTAGATTCTTTTCTGATTCATGTTTCGAACATAATAGAAAAACGTTCTATGGATTTGAGTCATATCACTGATCCCGTGTTAACAGAAAAATTAAATGAGTTGATAACTAATTATAAGCGGAATTAAACCTTGAAGCAGGAATTTAAAAATGTCAATAATATTAACAGATGACGTACCAGTCTGCCAAAGGTCACGTAGGTTAGCCTTTTCTGAGAAGCAAGAGGTAGAAAAACAAATACAGCAATGGTTGGGAGAAAGCACTTCCGATTACAGTTCCCCCCCTCGTCTTATGTAGGAAAAAAAAAATGGATATGCACTTATGCGTAGATTACAGGAAATTAAATAAAAAGACCGTCAAAGATAAATATCCGTTACCAATTATTGAAGAGGTCTGGATAATTTAAGCAGTGGCAAAGTGTTCACCACCCTCGACCTAAAGAATGCATTTTTCCGTATGGAAGTTGAGGAGAATAGTAGGAAATACACTTCGTTCCGTACAGACACAAATCACTTCCTTAAAGTTCCCTTTGGTCTAGCCAATAGTCCTTCAACATTTCAAAGATATGTAAATACCGTATTTAGAGAGCTTTTAAAGGACGGTACCGTAATTATTGATTTAGATGATATCATCATACCCGCTGAAAACGAAAATGAGGGATTTGACAAACTAACACGTGTATTATAAACAGCGTTAAAATAGGGTAAATTGAACTAAATAAATTTAAAGAAATGCCAATTTCTGAAACGGGAAATTAACTTTTTAGGACACATAATAACTAATGGCACAATTAGACTTTCCGCGGAGAAAACGCGTGCAGTTCAACAATTCCCGGAACCTAGAAATGCTAAACAAGTGCAAAGTTCCGTTAGATTAACAGGCATGGGCGCTGGCAGAATATTTCCAAGGGGGTGGGCATTGCCCCCCCTTGCCCTATGCTGCCGGCGCACATGTTAACAGGATTTTTAGGAAATATATTCGATCGTATGCAACTATAGCAAGGCCTTTAAGCGACTTATTAAGAGCTACAACTCCTTTCAAATTTGAGCACGAACAAAAAGCAGCATTCCAAAGGCTTAAGGACATTTTGTGCAATGAGCCTGTCCTACATCTCTTCAAGCAAGGTGCTATACTAGAGCTTCACACAGACGCGTCCAAATTAGGGTTTGGTGCCATTTTAATGCAACAAAGCGATGATGGGCTTTTCTATCCGATTCATTACATGAGTAAGAAAACCTCTGTGCAAGAAAAATACTGTAGCTATCAGCTCGAAGTTTTAGCTATATTAATAAAAGCCCTCTAGAAATTTAGAAATTACTTAATTGGAAATAAATTTAACATTTATACCAACTGTGCAGCTATCACGAAAACCTTAGACAAAAAAGATTTAACACCAAAAATAGCCAGATGGACACTTTTTGCAAGAATTCGAATATGAAGTGGTACGCCGTCCCGGTAAACAGATGCAGCATGTAGATGCCCTTAGTAGACATCCTGTGACACTTGTAACAACTGATGGACTAACGCATAAGATTATTAGTGCTCAAGAAAGTGATGAATAGGTCCAAGACAATGAAGCAACTCTTACAACAAGGAGAAAATGTCGCGTATGTCTTAAAGAATGATGTGCTTTACAAAATAGTTAATGACCAGGAAGTGATTGTCGTTCCCGAGATATTACAAATGGAAGTTGTTAAGAAATCTCATTCACTAGGTCATTTCTCTGTAGCGAAAACCGAAGAATTGGTAAAACGAGATTATTACTTTCCCAATATGAAGAAATGCTTTGAAAATGTAAATAGTTGTATTGAGTATATACTAGTGAATAAGAAGAGAGGAAAAGGCGAAGGTTTCCTTAATCCCATTCCTAAGGATAACACACCATTATCAACTTACCACATTGATTTTATCGGTCCGATGCCGACAACGAATAAAAATTATAATCACATATTTTCAGTAATCGGTGGTTTCACTAAATTTTCATGGCTTTATCCAGTAAAATCAACTTCCGCTAATGATGCCATACACAAAAACTAAAACAGCAAACAGTTTTTGGTAATCCAGTCAGAATCATCTGATCGAGGCCCTGCTTTTACCTCCAAAGAATTCCACGATTACTGTGAAACTGAACACTTAGCCATAACAACCGGAGTTCCCAGAGGAAATGGACAGATAATCCTACCAGTATTATCTAAATTAGCCATAGATGAGCCAAATAAATGGTACAAGTACGTTGATGCACTTCAGAGAACCCTAAACTCGACCACATCACGAAGCACTAAAAGAACACCGTTTGAGCTTCTAACAGGTGTACAGATGAGAAGAAAGGAAGATAAGAGAATTTTAGAAATCCTAGAAGAAGAACGAATAAATTCGACGATAGACCACATAAACACTATTCGGGAAGATGCAAAAGGAAACATCCTCAAAATCCAAGAAGAGAACCGCAAGTGCTACAACAAATTAAAGAAACAAAGCCCGTGTTTACAAGAAGGATGACTTGGTGGCTATTCGACGCACACAGTTCGGAACTGACATGAAACTGCGAGGAATGTTTCTAGGACCTTATCAAGTTGTTCGTGTCAAACCCAACGACAGATACGATGTAGAGAAAGTCCGTGACCCTAAAGGTCCTAACAAAACATGTACTTCAGTGGACAATAGGTAGCTATGGTCCAGCAACTAGAATGACTTTTAATGACTCTCTAATAACTGTATTATCTTTTTTTTCTCTGTTTTGTATTTTTCAGATTTTTGTGCCGATGTTACGGTGAGGACACCTTCTGTCAAGATGCCCGAGCATGTGGTGAAGACTACCCGAGCGCCGCTAGGAGGAGCTGACCCACCGACGCCCAATACCTCAGAGAGCTGAGACCAGAGTAGGGAATGCAATCCCGATCCTGCGGGATCCCGCACGAATATTTGCGGGACTAGTCCCGCGGGACTACTGTCTTAATCCCGCGGGATTGTAACTGAAAAATAAATAATTTTTTTTGTAGTTTCACGCCTCTTTCCCGATCATCCATTGGCCAAAACGTTTTGCATAAGATGAACAATAAGAACCAGTGATCATGGGCGCTCATACCTATTGGCAGGTAGGCGCCTTAGTCTCCCTCCCAGCTCCCATTTGATTCAATATTAATCTAGAATTTATTTTGTGTCTGTTAATTATTGAAGACCCTGGCGAGGTCTCTACATACATTATATTAAAAAAATAGTTTCAAAATCTGTAAGCACTGGATTTAAAATAATGAGCATGGATTGGCAGATTTCGGGATAACTTGAGTGCGGATTCAACTCTGCTCGGCTGATCAGTGCCGAGTACCGTCTGAGTAAGTTCAAGTAAGTAAAAAGTTCAGTTTTCGCATCACAATGATTGTATGCGTAGAGCACGGGGAACGAAAAGCAAGATGGGCACTTTTTATTTGGGGGGGGGGGCTGTAAATTTCACATTTGAAACAATTCGAGTTCTGATTTTGCTTTGCGATGCACTTTTGTTTATAGCATAAGACAATATATTATATCTCAAAGAGGGGGGGTGCAAATGCCCTACATTGTGCCCCCCCCCCCCACTTACAGGCACCCATGACAAGAGTTAGTAGATTTTGGGAAGAAAGAATGTGACCTTGAATATTCTACGATTAAAAAAACGGATGATGACTCATTGCACCTTTAAAAAAAGTTGTAGTTTGTATTAAGTTTTGGCAAGCCTACACACGGGGGACATCTGCCTATAGGGGTGGGGTGGATGGCCCTGGTTGGAGGACGTTTTAAGGCGTTCTAACTTTATTTTTCAAAATTTATGTGAATACGCGCTAAAGTGGAATTGACAAAAGCCGAAATCCGATTTTCAAATGAGTCGCCTGGAGTAAGGTACAAATCTTAAAATACAGGGATGCCACCACTTTTTAGTGTAGAAAATAGTTACTTTAGTATGCTTTACTCAAAAATTGTAGCCAAAAAGTAGTATGCAAGAAGTCCGTTAGTTACCAAGAGCATGAGATAAAGATATTTTTATTTGGAAGTGCTGATAAGGGAGTTTCGAGTATTATCCAACCATTCTAGCTTCGTGATGAGTATCTTTTTCAAAGGGCAACTTGCAAATCTGTACTCATTAACTGAAACTGTGCAGGATAGAACGTACCACTAAGAAAACAACTTGCTAGCTTTTGAAATTCCCAAGTTGTAAAATAACGTGCGAACATTTTTGATGATTTTTACCGAATAATGTGCGAGCGACATTTTAAATGATTTATACCAAAAGCATACGAGGAGCATTTTAATGCTTTTCATAAAATAAACTCGTGAAATACTTCCAAGGTGCATAAGCGTAAAGTTTTCAACATTATTGGGGGGGCCAGGCCCCACAACCACATATATTCACGTCAGTGGCGTAGCCAAGGGGGGGGTGTTAGGGGGGTCATAACTGCCCATGAGGAGTTTTTTGCCATACAAAATGCATATTCTTCACTCCCTTATCATACACCCATATACATATATGTGAGTTGCAGGAGTCGTAATCCCCCCCCCCCTTCCATGAAAAATTTCAGGTTACGCCACGGATTCACGTACCTATAACTTACTCATAGCTGCCGACTACTACAGAATATAATTAACCATTTTTCTACATGATTTTTCGGCTTAAAATATATACTGTTTATAAAAAGTGGTTAATTATATTCCGTAGTAGTTGGCAGCTATGACTTAAGTGTAAATTATTGGAGGCGCTCGAGCTCTATGGATCCATAGAATTCTACACCTGTGTAAGGTAAGTATCCATGTTAGTATCTTCCTACCATGTTATAAGTTAAAAATAGTAGCAAAGTAAAAAATACAAAGGAGGGGAAAAAACATTTTCGATGAGATAGTGCATTTTAGACACATCTGAACTTTTCTTCATTTCATACTTTACATTGCATAATCTGATTTGAATGAACCAGAGCCTGGTGAGGGCAGCTTATTGTAACATTGTGTGTTACGTGGCGTCACAATGAATACTAAATCACGATTCAAATCAAAAGAAGAAAATTTTTAAAAGTACAAGTAAAGGTTTTTTTTAAACGTTTGTAAATGGCGTGAAATACTTTCTTTTTATGTTAGTATAAATTAGTTTTTTGTATTGAGTGGTAAATTATTGGGAGGGCTCAGCCCCTATTCACAATTTATTGGGGGGGGGGCTCGAGCCCCACGGGCCCATATAACTCTACGCCTATGCCAAGGTGTGAGAAAGAAGTCTGGGGGTGGAAAGGCCGGAAATTTGGTAATCTTAAAATGAACAAAACTGAGGAATTCCGTGGAAAAGTCTCATGATCGTCAAATTTAAAACTTCAAAATTCATGAAAAATTTAAAAAATTCGTGTAGCATTGTAAATGAATTGATATATGTAAAGCACTTATCAACTTTATTTATACTTCCCGAAGCGGCTGCTCGCAACTATTTCTGAAACTTGAAATATAAAACTTCACAATAAAATGGGTTGCTGTGATCAAAAAAGTCGCATTTTTTCTTTTAAAAAATAGTCGCTTTTAAGGCCTTTTTAAGAGAAAATACTCGCCACAGTTGCCTGTTGCGGAAAATAGTAGCAAATAGTCTCTTTAGTTGCCGGTGGCAGCCCTGAAAATAGTATGACAATGACGTTTTCTGTTGAAAACAGTCGCGCAAGTCGCCTTATCTTTAAATTAGTAGAAAAGTCGCCGGTGGACACCCTTAACCCTTTCAGGCGCAACCCTTTCCCAATGCTGAAACAAGGACAGCCGTTGCCATCGTTCGACTTAACGACCCGCAAAAGGGCGGACGATCGAAACGTTCATCGCGTGCCACAGATCTAGAGACCCTTTTTTGACGACAGCCGCCATCTTGCTGGGAGTTAAGTCGAGTGATGGCAACGGCTGCCCTTTTTTCAGCATTGGGCAATCTATCTAGCTGTTCTCGCATTCATTCCATTTTTCAGCAGATATTAATGCTGTTAAAAAGAATCGTGACCCTTTTTTTACGGGAAATGAGGTGCTAAAAAGTAAAGGATTCTCGTGGAGCTATGTCACCCGCCACTATTTTTATAGAAATCCAATCTATTCTTCGTGATTGGCAACAGTCGAAACGTCAGAGTTTGGCGTTCCCGGAGCGGACACACTGCGCGTTAAAGGGTTCATTCTTTATTTAAGATAAGCAGGCAATGTCAGCTGATTAAAAAAATGTTCAAAATAGTCAGAAAAAAATATTACTTTAAGAAAAAATCTCTAAAATTTTCAAAAAGTTACCCATTTTAAATTTGTATACGACCCCCGTACAAAAAAAAATCGGATTAGTCAAATGTGCTCTGTATACTAATGCAATTAAAGGTCAACATTAACGGTCACTACTCGTCCCGTGGCGACTGTATTTTTGAAAGTGGAGACTGCCAATTTATGTACCAGCGGCCACAGTTTATTTCCCCACTCTTTCCTTTTTTTCACAAAGTTTTTATGAATTGAAAGTAAAACAGAAACGGGACGTTCAAACAGATGTTGACAGGAGTCCACTAAACTCCAAGATCGATGTCGGCATGGCGGGGGAGGGGGTAGAGCTGGATCATTGATAAAGGGTATTAGTACCACTTGACCCATTAGTAAAAGTCATCATCTGTTCTGGAAATTTGCAAACGGGGATTACCACAATGCGTAAGATTGCGGTTTGAAGCAGACACGTGCACTTGTTTGTTTTCGCAAAATTTCCTGCAATGTGCGGGCTCTTTCTGAGAACAAAAATCCGAAGAGTGGCGAGCCTTCATTTATAAATTCTTTTCTTGTGATCTATTAATACCAAAAAAATAAAATAAATATTTCAAGATTTATTCCGGCATAAGGCTTATGGCCAGCATAAAGTGGATGACAGCTATCCGTCGCGGAAAATTAACAATGTTCGTCATGAATAATGTGACCATACGTCCCGTTTTTAGGTGGCTTGTCCCGTTATCCCCAAGCACAGCTTCGGGACACCGTAATGTCCCGTTTTCAGAAAATGTCCCCTGCAATGTCCCGTTTTTAGAAAGAGAGAACCCACACGGTAACGATTTCAATAAAGGTTCTAAAAATCTAAAATTATCAACGGCAGTGTCTGGAAAAAAAAAGAAAAAAAACCTAGCCTCCCTCCCTCCCCTCTCGAGACGCAGGGATGTATGGTTTTATGTATTTGTTCTTTTAATGTTCTTTTCTTTGTAAACTATTTCAATTTCTTTTTTTTTTAAGTCATGTTCCTCTTACTTATCCCCACCCCCCTGATCTCCACTTTATTTTCCCTTTTCACTCTAGTTTTCTAAGAATTTTTTTTTCCTTCCGAATGACAACTTCCTTTTCTTCTGTGTGTCCTTTTGTTTATATTTCTCACTTTCCTACCTTCAAGTCTTGTGCCGTATGGTGTTTTTGAATTCGAAAAGGGCCTACCCCTTGTACCACCCGAAACGTATGTCTTGCACGATTTTTTATTGTATATGTGTGTTTTAGAAAAAAGTTTTTTTTTTAATTTTTTGAAATTAACATTAACACAAGCTTTTTACACGTTTTCTTAACAACTAAAAGATATCCAGACCTTTAAATTCAGTCTTCCTTAAAAACAGTAGATGTCCCGTTTTGAGGAAGAAAACACACTATTACCAAAAAAAGTAGTAGATGTCCCGTTTTAAAGGAAAAAATATAGGGTCACGTTAGTCATGAATAAAGACCCATGGAGTACGCAAATGCAGCCGCGGGGGATTTAAAAATAGGGATACTTTGTTCTCGAAACTTTTGTGTACCCTATAGAAAATATTCATAACTGGTTTGGTACAATCTCAAAATGATTCAAGTTTATTCCTAAACGTTCATTTCTTATAGTCCGACACAAATTTAGATCAATGGACGTCACGAAGTCGCGCAATTGTAACTCGCAAAAAGGCGCTTTTCATTTCTAAATGAATCCGTAATTCTCTAATGCAGTGGTTCCTAACCGGGGGGTCGCGACCCCCAAGTGGGTCGCCCGCCATGCCTTTTCTCGGGGGTCGCCGCAGACAGATTTTGCAGGAAATGAATGGCAAAATATTTCCACGTTTCCCTGCCATGAGACACGCTTTCACCCTTTTCTCTTTGTAAAGTATAAAATTCCCTTTTCTCATGAGGGCGCTTGTATCCAATCTACAAAAACTGACGTCATAAAATGTATCCAGGAGTGTTAACACATTTTGAAAACGTGTGCACTAAGTCAGAATGATCGGAAATAGAAATTGCTGTTCATTTAAGGCGAGAAATTATTAACCACCTTGAAGCTCTTCAATCTGAAATTCAAAGATATATCCCAAAGCTCACAATGAACAAGAGGCGGCACTCGTGCGACATCCACTTCACACATCTTTAGATGTTGTTGCGTCACGATCGAACTCCATGAGAGGTAAGTTTCTCTGTTCGAGAGTGGCAACGGCAGAGAGGAGAAACAATTCGAAAACGGTAGTGTTCTCAAAAAAAAAAAAAAAAAAAAAAAGTGAAGCAAAAGAGTTTAATATGTTGGTGCAGCGCTGTTTTGAATTAAATAAATGTTATTGATGTTTTCTTTAATGTTGTCATCTAATAAACAAGACTCCCTACATTCTTTAACATAAGCAATCCTAATAGAAACTACAGATGTCGCCGATCTTCCTGATGAAGCGCAGGACGAATTTTTGAATTTACAAAATGACTCCCCAGCACGTGATTTATACCAAGAAAAATCGTTCATTCAAAATGGGTGTGCTATGCGTCACTCATATCCGATCCTTTCTAAGCTTTCGCTTCAAATGTGAGTGCCACTTATATGCGTGAAGTTGAATTTAAAACTCATTTGTAGATTAAGACAAAAGCCAGTCATAAATTAGATGTCCAAGATGCGGTTGGCTTTGGCCAATATTCAGCCAAGGATAGCATAACTTGTCAGCCAAATACAACCTCAGTCATCCTAATAATATCAGTACGGAATAAAAAGATAATCATTTTTAAATCCCAAGATATTTTTTTCATTCTTTTGTCTTATTGGTCAAACAGGATGGATGGAAGAGGGGAGGGGAGTCGCGAACATTTTTGAAAAATGTAAAAGGGGTCGCGATTAAAAACAGGTTGGGAACCACTGCTCTAATGCTTAGTAAATATCTTTAATAACTATAGATAATTTGAAGTAGGAAGGCCAGATGATTATACTAAGCAATCATTAAGAACAAAAACTTGCAAGTGCGCAAAACAGCCAGTTATAAACTATACATTATTTATACTGACAGCTTTCACTAAAAAGCCGAAGTCTAGAATTATGATTCTTAAATAATTATCCAATATAACACCCACATTATAGGTTCGACGGTGAAGTTATATTGAATCCCTTCCTTACCCCCAACTGAAAGTGTTATGTGCCAGAGATTGCAGTTTTTTATTGCTATGTTAGGTGAAAACAAACATCCTAGAGGTGCCTCTTTTTGGGTTACGCGAACGAAAGAAAGCAGATGAAATGAAAAAGCGATAACTGTCACTGTCTGATTCTGATAAGCATCTCAATTAGGAAAAAAGTAACTTATTTTTAAAGGGAAATTTTATCGGGTTTCATTTACGATAAATCTCCGATTGCGTTGCTTGGAATTTAGTGAAGGAACAGTTATGCCTGGTGTTTAGTTAAGGGTCGTTTCAATCGATCGTATTTTTGTTATAGTATCATTTTAATAGACAGTGTTTCGTAAAGGGGCCCGTAAAACGATCGATCATCTTGACTGCGATGATCCCTGTAACGGGAGGGGCAGGGGGAATGGCAAGTTTTAGAGTGAAAACATGGACATACCAGGGCAAAGGGGGTAAAAAAAAGGGCTGCCAATTGCTGAAAGGTTCTCGGGCACTGTGTTTTTTAAAGAGTGGTAGTAGGGGGGGGCACTACAAATAAATGCTTTTGACAAACGCAAGGTCGTAGCCAGAAAAAAAAGGTTGAAATTTTGTACATCACCTATTTAATGTAAGGGATAATTTTAGTAACTGGGAATATTTTCGTATGGGGTCCACATAAAAATCAAAAGTTTTTATTTAATTTGATTTAATGTTCTGAAAATGTTAATCAACACTACAAAATTCTGTTCCTTATATAACTGATTTATTGTGCATGTCTATGATCAAAATTTAGGGAATAAAAGACTAGGTCAGTGTGTTTGGGACACTCTGTATATACTGGCAGGCAATTTTTTAAATTAGTAGATGTATATTTTAATAAATCTTTCCTTATTACTTACTAGCTGAAGCACCCGGTCTTCACCCGAAATGGATATTGATAAACCAACAATTACAAATGGAAAATAAATAAATATATATTAAACATACTTTGGTTATATATTTTATCGCTACAAAATCTGTTTTACAGTACTCGTCAGTTATATTCTAACTATACTTGATTTTTTTAAATACTGTTTGGGATGTGCATCCTATTCTCCGCGTATTTGTCTTGTTCTTCAAAATTGAAATCTACGTTAAAATCGCCTATTAAAAGTGTTTTATAATTCCCGTCAGAAATATTCTAACTATACTTCACCTTTATTTACACGAATATAGACACCAATATTCCAATTAAATAAACAGTAATGTTAGGCAATTTCTCGACAAAGATGGTCGTGTTGTGGGGGTATGGCCAATTAGCTAAACGTTGGCTCTGCTGGGGGGTGGGGTGCTCCCCATGGGAGTCTTTCTAAGGGGTCCTAACCCGCAATTCAAAGTTTCGGAGGAAACCACGGAAATTCCGAACGGTTAGGTCGGCGGACGCGATTTTGTTTTGAACCAGGCACCTTCCGTCTCCCAGTTCAGCGTGCTAAGTGCTCGGCCACTGGTGGAGCACTCGACAAAGATGGAACATATCGTTTCGAGGACTCATTTCTTTTATGCCAAACTTCGCGATAAATCACCAAAAATGGCAAACCTTGGAGACTTTTCACATTTAATCTGGCAGCCCTTGAAACATGATTCGCCCTTTTACCAGGTACACAAAAACCTTTGTCTGGAATTAATAGCACTCAAGAGCTAAAAAATACGTGAAAAACACCTTTAACACCTTATTTTTTTCAACTGTCCTTTATTAAAGTCGATTTTTTAAAAACCTTGAAAAAGATTTTTATGAATTAGTGTTCGCTTAATTTTAGTGCAAGATTTTTATGGCTATGTTCATTTCCCTTCAATGTATGTAGACAAATATGAATGTAACTTTTTGGCCCCTCACACCAGTATGGACACGAACTTTAAAAAACCCTGAAAATGACTTATGAATTCGTATTCGCTGCATTTTAAAGCAAAAATTTTATGGCTATCTATATCCCTTTTAGATAGGATGGCAAATTTGCAAACAACGTTTAGACCTTTATGCCCGTTTTGATGAGAATTCTAGAAAATCCTGGAAATGATTTTAAGGCATTTGTGTTCACTCTATTTTTAAGCAAGAATTTTAAGCTATCTCGTCTTCCTCTGATACATGAAGGGAAAGGTGAAACGAACGTCAAAAAACGTTTCGGCCCCTTACACCTGTTTCGGTGTGAATTCTAAAACACTTTGAAAATTATTGTTAGGCATTCGTGTTTGCTACATTCTAAAGCAAGAGTTTTATGGCTATCTCCAGTTCCTTCTGAGATAGGATGGCAAATTCGAAAATAACGTTTTGACCCTTATCCCCGTTTTGATGCGAATTTTAAAGAACCCTGAAACTGAATTTTAAGCATTTGTGTTCACTATACTTTTAAGCCGGAATTTTAAGGCTCTCTCTTTTTCCTCTGAGATATGAAGGGAAATGTGAAAAGAACGTTTTGCACCCTTACCCCCCCCCCCCTTTGGGTA
The DNA here is from genome assembly GCA_038373885.1 of Cheiracanthium punctorium. Lineage (NCBI taxonomy): Eukaryota > Metazoa > Arthropoda > Arachnida > Araneae > Cheiracanthiidae > Cheiracanthium > Cheiracanthium punctorium. The sequence goes on from JAWZYV010011562.1 coordinate 14,465, forward strand.
CGAATTTAAAAAAAAACATGAAAATGACTTAAGTATTGCTGTTAGTTGCATTTTAAAGCAAGAATTTTATGGCTGTCTCTTTTCCTCTGAGATATGAAGGGAAACGTGAAAAGAAGGTTTTGGGACGCCACCGCAGTCTGGGTTCGAATATTCAAAAATCGCTTCTTAAATGACGTTTTGGGCACAAAAGCTATGAGCTCCTAAAATTTCATGTCTGTATCTGCGGTAAATTTGGCTGGGTGATGATCATCAGTCAGTCAGGATATCTTCCTTTATATATAGAGATTATAAAACTTTTAGGTTGCCAATTAATATAGTTTTAATAATTACATAACTTCAAATCACTTAAATGGTGCGTTTATCGTTAATTTGTTCACTTTCATTAAAACTTGTGCATAACTCCTAGAGACTCATGACTTCGAAGCTCGCCAAAGTGCGGCGATTTTTAGGTTGGCGAAAGTGGAGGGACGTTAATTAAAATCATAACTTAAGTTTAGATAAAAGTTATCACTACATTTATTGACTGTTAGTCAGTACAAAATTCGCTGGGTCAGTTAGTATAACACAAATGTTTATTTTCATTTGCCACACTAATTTTTAACTATTTAAAAAATGCTAGAACTATTTAATATCCAAGCTGTACCAATTTTAATTTCCATGTATCCAATATAGCGATACTTTGTAAATCTTCCATGGTTCTGTCTCGTGTAAAACATCAAGCTGTGTAATCTCGAGGAGATATTTAGAATCGCTTTAATTGCGAATAGGACGTTAGTGTTGCAGAATATACAAATTTCACACTTTTTTTAATTCATGACGTCAAGGTTTAACTGCCGTAAAAGATACACCAAACTCATTTTTAGTAAAAAAAATACCTAAAAATCTGCAAATTATGCTACATATTCAGAAAGAACTGTTTTTAAAAGAAAATTTTCTCCTCTATCCGATGATATAAATGCCGTTTTGCTGCAAAGGTAATTGCCGTCGTTATTACGAATTAGGTGAGGAAAAATTTAAAAAATCGCATAAAATAAAAAAACTTCTAATTGGAATTTCGAAAATTTTAATAGTTATTCTGCTATTCGGGGCGAAGACGAATCCAATGAATCAGAGATCATTCAATTCGGTCCAGCCATTCTTGAGTTATAAGTGTTGGAACAAACCCGACTTTGTTTTATGTATATAGATATTAACTGCGTATGTTTATTAAACTTGTAAGTTGTGCAATATTCAAAAACATGCGAGTGGCCACTTAAAATTTCAAGCTCAGTGGCCACTGGCCACCTGCAAATTTTCTGAATTTTGACCTCTGGCAATGATGCACAAAATTTTCCAATTATATCCTGAAAAAATGTCTGAGATATGCAGATAAGTATGAAAACTAACTACTTTTCAATGTCTCCCGAAGAGAAAAAAATTAGGGATGTAACGAATATTCGGCATTTCGGCTGTTTTGCCGAATATTCATTTGACCGAATATTCGGTACACCGAATACCGAACAGATATTCGGCTGAATACTGCTACATATTCAGCTATTTCTGAACAGAGGAAAAATATTTCTAACTTTTAAATGTGCTATTTCTACTTTTAAATGTATTTACAAATAATATTGCTCAGTTATACTTCAATATGTTAATTTCATATTATACAATATCCTAGGTCATTGAATTTTAAGCTAAATAATAAGTAATATAACAGAAATGCACACTTTTCTACTTGGCGGCGGTGGCACTACTTGAATTGGGGTTTTCCACCTTATGGTGTGGAGGGTAGGATGAATATTTTCAGATCCTCCATTACCAACATAATTTTGAAAAGCTGCTCCATATGTTTGCCCAGAGGCTGCGAAACCCAGATCCATGATGTCTAGTTACCAGATTAATCCCATTTACCACGGCCT
>JAWZYV010011564.1:0-17281 GCA_038373885.1 Cheiracanthium punctorium
TATATATATATATATATATATATATATATATATATATATATATATATATATATATATAACATTACAAAATCCCATATTTCTGGAACGGCGCAGTAGTTTAATTCAGTCGGAACAAAGAAATCCGCGTTCAAAAACTGCAATCACTACACGGTCCTTTGCAATTCCTTTGTAATTTGATAGACGGTCCCGACAGCCAGCCACAAAGGCGTCTTCAATGTCATAACAAACCTGGAAAAAACACTGCCCAGATTTAGCTTTTGGCCAATAATTGCAATGCTCTTTGATCATGTAACACGACCTCAAAAGTTGTTAAAAGGGGATGCATCATCCCAGGAGCGGACTTCCGCGTGACTGCAACTGCCTAAGAAATATGTATGCAGTCGTCCAATAAAATCATGTAATCGATTTTGGACTCATTCCATCTACCGGCGCGGGGGGGGGACTCTAAGCCAGAGTCCTTACCCAGTCGCTCCGCCTCTCCTGCTCTGCCCGTCAACGCCGCACCAAACCCTACGACGTTCCTCGTCTTTTAATACATATATATACAGGGTGCCCAGCGTTAATGTGACCCAATAGCTAATTCCCGAACCGTTCGGTTTAGATATGCACTTCCAATTTGAAAAATGCTTTAAAAGAGGTAACGTGCTTTTCAAACCAAAAAACCCATTTAGAGAAAAATTACAAAAATTAAATTTTTATACGGTCCCTAGGTCCTATCACTTATATTTAGGAAAAGATGCAGTACACAAAAACAAAGTAAACACAAAAAGTTTCATTTTATTACGATAAAAACTGACCGAGTTATGGAACTTTCAAAATCATACATTTCATCCATTTTCTCAGCCGTTTTCAAGAAGCTAGTAAGGGGCCGTCTTGAAAATGGCCGAGAAAATGGATGAAATGTATGAATTTGAAAGTTCCATAACTCGGACAGTTTTTATCGTAATAAAATGAAACTTTTTGTGTTTACTTTGTTTTTATGTAGCTTTGTTTTAATGTAGCTGTTAATAATCACTTTTGAAAAAGTGCTGAAACAACAGTGCACTTTCCGACCCTTGTTTTTCAGAAACTAATGTATTTTTCTCCGAAAACAGAAGACTAAAATTCATAGTTTAAAAGTTCTATTTTATTTCACGGATGAAATTTTTGGATGACGAGCCTATTGTTTGTGATACTTGGTTAAGAAATGAGACGAACACTTCAATACTTTTCACAAAGTGATTATTACCAGGTAAGTGAAAACTGCGTTTTTGACCCCACATTGCTATGTGATTCTGATTCCTTATTATGTGCCCTATCACTCCTTAAAGTTTTGCCAAAGATTCACCCTGTATATGCTTCACCTTTATTTACACTTATATTGACACCTTTATAGACATTAATTAATATTCTCATTGATAGCAATCCATTAAACAGAAGAGTTTAGCAATTTCTCGATAAATATAGAAAATATCGCCAGGTTCAGATTTGGGGACTTATTTTTGGCGACACACTTTGCAATAAATTGCCAAGTATTGCAAAACCTGGTGACTTTTCGCATACCACTACCTCGCTGCTACCTGATAACCTTCCAGGTAATGTTCTAAAAAGACTTAAATCGCCTTTATTTATACTCTTGAAAAGTAATTCACCGTTTCCTTGTAGACAACTCGCGTAGACCAAAAAAAAAAAAAAAAAAAAAAAAAGAGAGAGAGAGAACCGTGTCTTAAAACAACACCACTCTACTGCTAATATTATTAATAATAATAATGAAACCTGTGCATTCTATAATAAAGTTATTGAAAATTATTATAGATATTCTAAACCATTTTTTACATATTCATCTCTCATGATATTTGGAAGTCATGCAGCGTTTCTTTAAACTAAAATTCCAAGCATCATCTGCAAATATTTGAATACGGAATGAGTACTTTTCATTCACTACTGATAAACTTTAACGTCTAAAAATAACTTATCCTATGCATAGTTACCGAACAATGTTAGTGTTTCGCAGAAAAAACTGAAAATCGGTGAAAGTAATTTTTTGCACCTCAACCGATAGCATTTTTTATCAAATGCCCCCCCCCCAAAAAAAAGGCACGACATTGGCACATAAAATCTTGACCGGGGGAGGGGGGGGGTTGTCGAAAGCGATTTCCATTTGTGGTAGGACATCCAGTGGGCGGGCAGCTTTACCCCTAGCGAGGACAACACAGACACCCAAGCCAGGGTTCGATTTCGACGTACCACTAAAGACCACCGTGTACGTGCGGGGTATACGTGCACATTAAGTCCTCTGGGCGGTCGCTAGCAGTGTCCGAAGGGTGCTAATATTCAGAAGTCCTCCACTTCTGATGAGGATCCAAATTGTGGCGTTAAACTAAAGGAAGGACGTATGCAGCTTTAACCCTTTAACGCGCAGTGTTCCCGCTGTGGGAACACCCAACTCTGACGTTTTGACAGTTACCAGTCACGAAGAATAGATTGGATTTCTATAAAAAGAGTGGCGGCTGACATAGCTCCACGAGAATCCTTTACTTTTTAGCACATCCTTTCCCGTCAAAAAAGGGTCACGATTACTTTTAACAGCACTGGCATCTGCTGAAAAATGGAAGATTGCGAGAACAGCTGGACAGATGGCCCCATGCTGAAAAAAGGGCAGCCGTTGCCATCGCTCGACTGAACGACCAGCAAGAGAGCGGACGATCGAAACGTTCATCGCGTGCCACAGATCTAGAGAACCTTTTTTGACGCAGCTGGCTGTGCCGCGATGAACGTTTCGATCGTCTGCCCTCTTGCTGGTCGTTAAGTCGAGCGGTGGCAACGGCTGTCCTTTTTTCAGCATTGGGAAAGGGTTGTTCCTCAAAGGGTTAAACGGAACCGTTACATTCAGTTGGACGTGTGACGTGAGTTGTCCTCTCTTGGCAAACCAGCTGGGAATCGAACCAGGACCCAGAGTGTTGTAAAATGATTCGATCACTACAGCACCACATGGACGGATTTTCGATTGGGTGTGCTCCAGTATTATTATCTTAATGTTAAGTAATGAGGCTATTGCGGCTTTACACTTCTGATATTTTCTCGTGGGGGATGTTCATTATTTTCCAGTCAGTGATAATTGGATTCATTTAAAACGTGTTCAAAAGTTGCATGACTTCTTAAGCGGATAGCCCTGTAGTAAGGAAAGTGTCATGCGCAGAAAGAGACTGTGACAACCAGAAAAATTGTCCAGTTTCTTGTCACCTAGCCTTTCAAGATCCATATTAAAGCAGAAAAAGGGAAAATCCTTTCTATTTCTCTTCCCGGAATTCGAAATGCAGTATTCAGGTTTGAAATTCTGTAGAATGATGACACCTGTCTGCGGTACATTTGAACATGGATACAGCCAGAGTATTGGGCAAGTAACTGGCCATTTTTAGAAAAAAAAATCTGGTAGGTCACATCTCTACCTCCCTCCAAATCTACATCCCTTGTCCTCATTGAATTTTTAACATGCTTTGCATCCAGAAAGAAATCAGGGTGGGGTGGTAGAGGTATAGCCCAACCAGCGGCTGAGGACGTCTGCGCTCCTAACTGGGAGACGGAAGGTGCCTGGTTCAAAACCAGGTCGCGTCCGCCGACCTAACAGTTCCGAGTTTTCTGTGGTTTTCTTCGAAACTTCGTTTAATACGGTGCCTTGGTAGGAGGACTTTCTAAGGGGTTCTAATGCGTATTCACGTTACATCCGGAGAAAACCTACCAAAACTCCAGACCGTTAGATCGACCGTCGCGCGATGGGACCCGAACGCGGGACCTTCACGCTTCGGTCGTCTACTATTTTGAGTTACATAACCACTGTACCATGGTGAGGTGATTGTTACTGAATTGCTAATGCACTTGAATGTTCACTTGCTAGTGCACTTGAATATCTCTAAAATTCTCAGCTCTCTGAGAGTAACGATCTAAAGTAAATAAACGAGATTGACTCACAGAGGAGTTTTGCTGCTGTTGCATAGGTTTCTGTTAAAACATATGAATAGTAGATCAGTGTTATTTAATTTAAAAGAATATATTTAGCCGCTAACACACGGATGAATAGTAGAAGTGAGACGATTAATGAAGAATATGGAAAGAATAAACCGAATTCTCTTTTCTCGACCTATTAAAAAACGTTTTAGAAATAACAAGGTCACCGCTTGCATGGCTCAATGAAAAGGGTTGTTAAAGGAAAGAAGAAATGTACTTTTGAATTTTTTTTTTAATTTTATATCCGGTAAATCCAAAAATGTCGAAAGAACTATTGTGCTCGCTCTAGACATCTCAAATAATAAAAATGGTGTGATTCCAAATGTGTATAACGGCTAAGTCTATTGTCTAGCCATGAATAAACTTAGTTTAATGGGTTTTTTTACTTTAAAATGAGCAAAAATATGGGTGACGTAACATTTTATTGTGTTAATGTTCATAGCGTTTTTAATTTTTTTATGTGATTTTATGTTTTTTGACTTTCTGATTGTGGTATTTTTAAAGCCTGCCTGTGAGCAACTTGGGCTGATGTAATCCCATTTATGGGAATTTGTATAATTGAGAGAGCAAAATAAATTTTCCAGCGAAGGCGTTTGTACGGCGCAAACCGCTTTGCGGTCGCCGCCTTAGGATTGGCTGTATTCCCCTATGAAGGGGGAACATCTGGGCGACTGTACCATCTATACCATCTGGGCGACTGTTCTTGGAATAAAGTGGATCGCAAGATTAAAATACTCTATAGAATGCAAATACAATATTAAAATAACAAAGGTATGGCTTAAGGAGAATCTTCCAAAACTGTGCCCTTTTGCATAAGGTTGGTGGCAGGATTAAAACATTCTATACAATGCAGATACAATATTAAAATAACACAGACATCACTGGGAAATTTTTTCCGAAACACTCCTCTTTAGAATGAGGTTGCTCACTAGATTAAAGTTTTCTGCACATTGCTAATAAAATATTGAAATAACACAGACGTCACTAGAAGAAAATCTTCCGAAATTATGGTTATGGGAACAAAGTTGGTTGAAAATGTAGAATTTGTCTACTTAAGTAGTCGTCAAAAAATAAAATTCATGGCTACTTTTGGCCTTGAAGAAGCGTTGAGTTGTTAATTAAATCTCTTCAAAGTACATGTTACATAATATTGGGAAGATTCAAGGGTAAAAGTACACCTGAATTTTTCTTTAACCAGACCCACAAAACTTTCCAGAACTGGTAAGTTATTAAAATTATTGGAGGGGTGGGGTTGCACTCATGACTAGGGGGTGAGCCACGAGTCAGAGGTTGTGGGCACTACAGATGAGACGGACTCAGCTAGGGATGGACGCGAGACGAAAAATGGGCGTCTCGCAAAACAGCCTAAAAGCTTTGTCTCGTCTCGCAAAATCCCTATATCGTAATGTTAAAAATGTCTGTCTCCTCTCGCAAAAAAGATCTAGATCTCTGTCTCGTTTCGCGTCCATCCCTAGCACTCAGCCCGAACCGGGCTCGGGCTCTTGAGAAATTTCTCTTTTATGGAACACACTCCTTCGAAACAGATTTTAAGAAGGGATTCATGGGGAACTAAACTAATTGTGATTATTTGATAAACATGAATACGAAGAATTAGAAAAAGCATTAAGACATATGACCACCAGGTTGACATAGGACGTCATCATAGATCGGCGATCCATTTTCTTTCTGACAACCCCAAAATTCGATCGTGTCGTTTGTTTCATTTTAATAAGTACTTGCTGTCGTCTGACAGAGTGATCGAACTATAGGAGGGAGAACGTACATTTCGGAGAGGATTGTTCGCGTTTCATTTGAATCAGGCCCTCATTTTCATCTTCAGGTGCGCCCAGGGAAATGACCATGCTGCCTCTTCTAATTATGCCGCATGCCGCACCTGAGTGGCTGAAAGCCTATATATCGTTCGGAGCCTGACTGCCACCTGTATTTGTAGCTTCGCGATCACTCGTTCTCGATCACTTTCTTCCCGATAGTTTAGCACCAAGAGGACTACAGAAACACATTTTAAAAATCAGTTTCCAAGGTTAAACACTGGCACTAAAAATGGGTGAAGTCCCAGGGGGGGGGGGATTCTGGAAGGTATAGCATAACTCAGTACGCTACAAGGCATCTAATAGTTGGACCAGTGTTGCCGCCTCTGAAGGAACGGACGGAATGACACCTAACCACAGGGTAGCAATCGAATCTGGATCCTTGGAGTGGTAAAGTGGTTCCTTAGCCACTACACAGCTCGTCATTAGTAGAAGAGGCTATTGGTGACTCATGCCCTGTGTCGCTACAGCCGGGTTCTTCTATTTGTGTCAGGTGTTCTTCAACAATTATTGCTGATACAGTGTTCCCTCAATGTTCTTCTGGGCTAAAGGTTGGTCTTTTGATCGTTAAAATGCAGTCCTTTCAATTCATTGGTGGCAATGAAACTGAAATCTTGGACTTGGATTTTTAGGCGATCTATCTTTCTTGCCGCCCAGTTGGTGTAGTGGCTAAAGAACCAGTCTATCACGGCTTGGGTCCGGATTCGATCCCGATATGGGATTGGGTGTTAACTCGATCGTCCCTTCATAGGGGTTAGCGTGTGCTGACCCTTGGGCACTCCCATAATAGAATGGCCAATGCCCTCGGGCCGTTGTAGTGGCGAATGCCTAATCGGCAAAAATATCCACTTTTTATGCACAAATTGTGTACAATCTATACTTTTTTTGCAAAAAAAAGTGCAGACTTTTTCTAGCTGGGTGGTGATTCTATAAAGCGTCTATTGTTGCGTCCGCTACTATTTCCCCACAAATATAATGTTTTCCATGTGTAGAATTAGATGGTGTAGATGCATGTCTTCCAATACAACGTCCTATTTCTGAAAAACTGACATGATTAACATTCCATGCATGAATTTGGCCTTTTTTAATATCTGAAGCATCAGGTCTTTGGAGTTCCCCTATTTTATCAAGTATTCAAAATCCCATTTTTCTGTCTAAATTTTCATCTGACTATAAATTAAAATGCGCCAAAAGTCCTATAAAAATATATGCACACTGCAGATAATAATATTAAATGAAGAAAGTGAAATAACAAACGCAGTAATAATATTGGGTCGGCAAAAAAGTAGTTGCGTTTTTTACTTTTTTACATGAAATTCAAACAAATACATTTTCAATAATGAAACCATTCTTCATGTTCGACCGTATTTGAGTAACTTTCATACTTGTAGTCAGAAGAGCAGAGAACAGATTCTCATTCCTGGCAACATTTCACCTGTCTAAGAGAACCTTTAAATACTCAATAACAATTTCAAAATTAGAAAGATTTTCAAAATCGTAAGCAGTCGTTTTGCAATTTTCTTTAAATCATGTATACGGACCAAGGAGGTTTTGGAGACACGGTTCATTTGGACCACTGACTCAATATTCTAATTTCTACCCCTGATAATTTCAGTACAAAAAACTTTAAGACTAGAAACAATATTTTCCCGCCAAATAATATTTATTTCTTTTAACTGTCGCAAGCGAAATGAATGAAAGACGAAAAGATCGGAACCTACAAATAACGCTTTTCAATTTGCAGAAAGTCTCTTAAAATCGCACAAAAAAGAATTCTCAATATTTCCGTTAGTTATCGTAGAAAATTCGTGAAAATTTATATTTAGGTTAATTTGAAGGTTTTCTTTCGTTTAATAAAGTCAAAATAGAGTGTTGCCATTGAGAAAAATGAAGTTGATGCATAATTAAATAGGAAGACGGCTTCTTATGCAAATTAAAATAAAAGTAAATTAAAGTATACGTTATTTGCAAACGAATGGTATATATAACTTTGCTGTACGACGAACGACGGCCCAATAAAGAGCAAGTGGGTGGGGTTTTTTTTTCCGCAGCTGTACATGCAGTTATTTTTATACAACTATCTGGATTTTAAAAAAATAGACAATTTTATGACCATTTTCTTGAAAGTAATACGACCGTTAACGGGTTAAAGGCACCCATTTATATTGACATTTTTGATGAACTTTTCAAACTGAACTGTCTCATAAAATAAAAACTGAAATCCTATAGAACTGGTGTAAATGTATTTCCTTTTATACATTCCATTAAAAAAGTGTTAGATTAGTTTTCAAATGTACACTTTATGAGATCTCAGTCTTGACCGAAAAAACAATCCCGGATTCTCCCCCAATCGACGAGTTCAATGCATAGCTACTGAAGACTCACAAGACATGTTAAAATGGTGAAAACTAAAGTCATCGTCAATGGATAGAGTTTGCTATTCTCTCTGTTGAATCTCCTTCTTTCAGGAGAATCGAATGTAATTCTAATAAATTTTAGCACAGCTACTAAGATTTTTTTGGAGTTTCTACAGGAATCCTTGTCGAAACTCCATAAACTCTGTGCTAATCCACTTGTACTCCGGGGAAAGAAAATCACAGTCGGAAATGTTCACTCTAATGCCTCATTTACACACAGCTCACATCCTCGGGAATGAGTAGGAGAAATGGAAGTAACCGGAATATAAACACCTTGCTCGTCCTGCTCATTCCATAACCTTTCCTGCTGCCCTGCCTGGAGCACGCGCTCCCTCCTGACTAGATTTTGAAGGCAGTGTGGAGGGAAATACAGCAGGAGAAGGCGAGTACAGCAGAATGTAAAACCCTCACTGCTTTTGGAACTGCCGCAAAATTATTTCCTGGAGAAAAAGTAGCAGCGAGAGAAGTGGGAATGGCTGAATGTAAATGGGGTTTTAAGCAGCGGAGGTTTCAGAAAATTTTCAATAGAGAAGGGGTGAATGTGTGGAAAAGATTTTTTTTCCATCGATTGAGTTTTTAATTTTGATCACTGTTTTTATCTGTTGAGTTCTATTTTTGAAAAGGTGTAGGGACTTAAGTGACCTTTCAATCCTCCGCTGGTTAACCCTTTAACGCGCAGTATTCCCGCTCTGGCAACACCAAACTCTGACGTTTTGACTGTTGCCCGTCACGAAGAATAGATTGGATTTCTATAAAAATAGTTGCGGGTGACACAGCTCCACGAGAATCCTTTACTTTTTAGCACGTCCTTTCCCGTAAAAAAAGTGTCACGATTATTTTTAACAGCACTGACATCTGCAGAAAAATGGAAGAATGCGAGAACAGCTGGATAGATTGCCCAATGCTGAAAAAAGGGCAGCCGTTGCCATCGCTCGACTTAACGATCAGCAAGAGGGCGGACGATCGAAACGTTCATCGCGTGCCACAGATTTAGAGACCCTTTTTTGACGATAGCTGGCTGTGCCCACAGCCAGTGATCTAGATCTGTGGCACGCGATGAACGTTTCGATCGTCCGCCATCTTGCTGGTAGTTAAGTCGAGCGATGGCAACGCCTGCCCTTTTTTCAGCATTGGGAAAGGGTTGCACCTCAAAGGGTTAAATGTTCGGTCTTTTCATAAGCAGATTTACACTGAATATACATTTTCTGGTTTTAAACATACAGCTCATTTCACTTAAAAAAAAAATATTAAAACTCCTGGATGTTATCTTAATGCTGCTGAAGCAAGCAGAAAATCGTTCTCAAGTATGCTTCTAGCGTGTTAACTTCCTAATTAACTCAACCTTGTTCCTTTATTCAAAAATTCAGTTCTCGAAAATTTTGTCAACTCCCTCTTCAGTGACTGGATTATTGCGCAATATACGGAAACCCGACTCAGACCTCGACCCCATATAGCGAAATTAGACAGTATTTTAGTTCCCGATTCACTTGACTCTATCCTTAAAGTAAAAATACAATTAAATCTCGACCACTTCTTTGACTCCTTTTTCATTTTTGGACTATGAAACACCTTTCAAATATTGCAAAATTCACTGAGGCAAGCTCATTCAGAAAAGCATTTCGAAACACTGCATTCATATTTAAATTTCCCTTGCTGTTTCCTTTTTCTCACAGGTTTAACACAAATAAGAATGCACAGTATTGAATTTCGAAAATTTCGAAGTCCTTGACATGTTATACTTTCCTTTTAATGGATTGCTTAAGCATTGCATGGTTTCTCAAGGCTGTTGTAGAAATGACAAAAGCCTACTTTTTGGAGCTGTGCGAACACAAATAAAACAAATTAATTTCTTCGAGAACTCAAAAAAATTTAGATTACACTTTCGCAAGCTGTATTGCATGCTGTGGTTAACAAAATGCACGTAAATCTCGTGTGAGTTCCAGAAAAATGTCTGAGATATGGAATTTCATTGGAAATTTTTTCGAAGAATGATAAAAATTTTGCAAAATAGTCTATTTTTTCATTTTTATATTCTGTAACTTTCATAAGTGATATAGGTTTAGAGTTTATTACAGTGCATATGTTACAGCCTGTGACAGGAATTCTGAAGCATTTTTCAAATATCCGACATAATGAGTCCATCTCTCAAAATTTTTCATTAAAATGCACAAATCAAAATTAAAAACTTTTTAAAAAATATTTGAGCACGTGAGACTGATGCATTCTCGGATCATTCTGGCGCATCGTCCATAAATCAGGGTGGTCAGTTTAAATGATAGCGAATAAAATGTTTATATTACAAACTACATAGTGGTTACATCGTTGGAAAGAGTGCCAGAAACTGAATAGATTATCCACTGACACTTTTTCTGTCATTTTCATAGTACAAAACATACGCTCATTGGACATGCACCAAAATAGTTTGCGATTCTTTGATCTGTTGGGTCGATTGTTTCTGTAGCAACTTCCATACACTACGCGGAAAATCATTACCTTACTGCTTGAGAAATGCGTTCAGTTTACCGAATTGGACGTTGGTGACTCGAGAGTCCATTTGGCTTTATGGTACATAGAGCAGGAGAGTTTGGCTGAGATAGATGTCACAAAAATTATGGATGACTTTGCAAAAAAATAAATCAAGACGCAAGTTCATATAAATACTTTCTTAAGCAGTTGTGTAGTTTTTTTTTATTATTATGTGCAAGTTTTTTTATTTTATAAATTATTTTAAGTTTTCGTTGCGTTTCATTTTTTGTTTAAATAATTGAGTTAATTGTCCAGTGCTCTCCACCCCCCCCCCGCCTCACGAAAAAATGAATTGTGCCCGTTATACACTCAATTATGAAGGGAACTTGAGCTTAGGGGACCTCGGAAACTTTACCGCAAGGGGCCTCCAACAGGCTGGATCCGCCTCGGGACCCATGATAGAGTTCATTGTTCTGATGGGAATTGAGTACTGCGGATTTGCCTTGGGATTGCTTAAAGGTTCTTTTTTTATATAGATCCACAAGCTATGCACAATGCACCTATACTGAAGACTCCCTTTGGAGGAAATGGGCGCTTAGAAAAGGGACGAGATTTGAAAGCAGCTGCTTTAGAGTAGTACAGTGACAAATTATGACACATCTTCATTTTGACTTCAAGTAGTAGACCGCAGTCTCTAAGGTGGTTCGATTATGGCTGTTGACTTTCTCCCTGTACCAAGCCCAAGTCAACGACTCTCTTGCGACTACAAAACAAAGAGTCATACTTAAAAGTGCTGCCGTTTATTGACAGGGTTGTCTAAATTAAACTTCCCCAACTCACAGGCCTGTGCAGGATGTTGTAAGGGTCAGAATAAGATGAAATTTGGAAAACAGACACTTCAGATCACGCGCTCGTGATTTAATAAAAAAAAATTATTAGTACAAGAAGTTTCCGATAGGTGGCGCTGCAGATCCACAAGACGTTCTACAGATGTTCTATAGGTGTGCCTTGGTTGTCCATGACAACACCCTGTGGCGATTGGCTAGTGGCGTCCACTACCGCCAAAGCAACGTCTTGTACGCGTACAGAACTACAGAATCCAGAACAGGTCGTTCTCTACCTGGTAAAATTCCTAGCTGTCCGGTTCTTTCGAACTTCTTCATCCTGTCTCGTAAAGCGCGTGGTGTCATGGGTCCTCGGCCTAAGTTCTTCAGCCGACGGAATGCTCTGATCGCAGCACAGGAGTTCTCGTCATTCTGGTAGAAAAGTTTCACTCACAAAGCTTTGTCTTTCAAAGTCGCCATTGTGCACCGCGAGCTGGAAACAACTGCCTGTGCAGCGCCTGTCTTCCACTTTTGTAGGGCTCGTCTTTTGGATACGTTGCGCAGATTTATTTCTGCAAATCACATGGTTGCAATATGTAAATGACTAGTGTTACAGCACCCCCTATCGGCAACTTCTTGTACTAATATATATTTTTTTTTTAATAAATCACGAGCGCGTGATCTGAAGTGTCTGTTTTCAAAATGTCATCCCATGATGACCCATACAACATCCTGCACAGGCCTCTGAGTTGGGGTAGTTTAATTTGGACAACCCTGTACATTTGGGCTTCAAGCTATCTTCGGTTTTACATGGATGGATGTTCTTTGAATAATGCAATGAATGCAGAAAAAAATGTTTCACGCCATTTTGAAGTCGATTGAGTGGATCGGCACACTATCATCACAAAGAAAGGTAAACCCCCTGACCTGTTTGGGCCGGATCGTGGCTTCTGGCGCACTACTGATGAAAGGTTAAAATTTTTGTGAAATGTTTTTGTGAAATGAATTTTTGTGAAACTTAAATATAATGAAACTGATTACCCCCTAGGGGTTCACACTTTGAGGCGCAATGCTGAAAAAAGGGCAGCCGTTGCCATCGCTCGACTGAACGACCCGCAAGAGGGCGGACGACCGAAACGTTCATCGCGTGCCACAGATCGAGAGACCCTTTTGGACGATAGCTGGCTGTGCGCGTCCAAAAAGGGTCTCTCGATAGGTGGCACGCGATGAACGTTTCGGTCGTCCACCCTCTTGCGGGTCGTTCAGTCGAGCGATGGCAACGGCTGCTCTTTTTTCAGCATGGAGCCCTCTATCCAGCCGTTCTCGCATTCTTCCATTTTTCAGCGGATGTCAGTGCTGTTCAAAAGAATCGTGACCCTTTTTGGACGGGAAGTGACGTCTAAAAAGTAAAGGATTCTCGTAAAGCTAGGTCACCCGCCATTATTTTTATAGAAATCCAATCTATTCTTCGTGACGGGCAACAGTCAAAACGTCCGAGTTGGGTGTTCCCAGAGCGGGATCACTGTGAGTGAAAGGGTTAAGGTGAAAGAAGTTGAACATACGAAAACGTAAAGTGTTACAGACTTGCCCAATAATTATACTTAATTATGTGTTATGCCAAAGCCGGATATAGGTTTCATTTGTAAATAAAATGGATTGAGTAAAATGTGTTAAAAATAACGCAAATATATAGCTACTGAATGCCCCTGACTCTAATTCTAGCTAGTTCTTAATATACTTAATTCTGTGGGAGTTTTTTTTTCTTTGTTTGCTGACATTTATAATTTTTTTATGTAAAAAATTCTTAAATACTACTTGAAAAGACGACAAACGTTATAGGGTGTCCCAGAAAGTCTGCTTTCATTGTTTATCTGTTTGAGAAAAAGAGGGCGATATAAATTGAAAAAATGTTCAAAATAAGGTAGTTGAAAAGACAATGTTAAGAAAAAAGTCCACTCGTCCATTTTCCAGAAAGTTGTACTTTTTAAGTTATACTTTAAGTTATACTTTTTATACTTACCTCCCACCCCGCAGAAAAAAAAAGCTTCCAATTAGTAAAATGGGCTCCATACACTTATGGGGTGATGTACTAAACGTGAGGATTCTATCCTAAAAATGTTAGAGATATAAAGATGTTTTCAATGGCTCTCGAAGGGAAAAAATCACGATTCCGGGGTCGTGTAGAAATGAGAAAAGAAAACAATTTTTTACACTCACTTCACGTTCAAATTCGTGTAAAACCCCTGAGCCTCTTTGTTTAAAGATTTCTCTGTGACGTTTTAGGATGAAAAGCTGAAATTTTGTACATCACCCATTGTGTAGGAGGTACATTTTTCTAAGTGGGAATTTTTTTGTGCGGGGATCGTATACACATTTCAAAAGTGTACCTTTTTGAAAAATGAAAGCGAGGAATTTGTTCTTAACGTAGTCTTCTTTTCTACCTCCATTTTTTCAGTTTATATTGCCCACTTATCTCTAATAGGTAAAGAAGTAAATCGTGTTACCACCTTTTGGGGATACCCTGTAGAGTCGCTATTTTTAGAGTTCAAAGGGGCCTCACCCTGGTCGAGTCGATAAAACACTCAACAGGGTAGATGGCTGATGTGTGTAGGTCCCAGGTTTGGGCCTATCGCGCGGCTGTCGATGGAACGATCTTGAGTTTTGGGCGGTTTTCTCCAGAAATAATGTCAATACGCGTTATTACCTCTTAAAAAGTCCTTCGCCCGAGGCACCCCTCTTTATTCAGATACCCCTGGATGAGCTTTGTTTTAAGACACAATACAATACAAGCCTGTGGTAGTTCGGTTGGCAGGGAACCGAGCTCTGAATGAAAGGACCCGACCGGGTTTTGAGTTTTAGAACCCCTTAAAACGTCCCCCGCCCGAGTCACCTTTTCCCAGGCAGATGCCCGTTGTGCAGGCTTGCCATAGCACACAAAGAGGATTCCGAGAGGCTTAAACGTCCAGCTGTTGAAAAACAAAGAATGACGAATGAATTGAGACGCATTCATAAAATAGTATCATTACGTCTTGACTCATCCACTTGCTTATCCCTTTAACGCGCAGTGTTCCCGCTCTGGGAACACCCAACTCTGACGTTTGGACTGTTGCCAGTCACGAAGAATAGATTGGATTTCTATCAAAATAGTGGCGGTTGACAGAGCTCCACGAGAATCCTTTACTTTTTATAGCGCGTCCTTTCCCGTCCAAAAAGGGTCACGATTCTTTTGAACAGCACTGACATCGGCTGAAAAAGGGAAGAATGCGAGAACAGCTGGATAGAGGGCCCGATGCTGGAAAAAGGGCAGCCGTTGCCATCTCTTGACTGAACGACCCGCAAGAGGGCGGACGATCCAAACGTTCATCGTGTGCCACAGATCGAGAGACCCTTTTTGGACGCAGCTGGCTGTGAGAAAAAAGGGTCTCTGGATCTGTGGCACGCGATGGACGTTTCGATCTTCCGCCCTCTTGCGGGTCGTTCAGTCGAGCGATGGCCACGGCTGCCCTTTTTTCAGCATGGGGAAAGGGTTGCGCTTCAAAGGGTTAAAGTATGACTCTCACGCAACCGAAAGAATTTGAATAGGTTTATTCTCAAGTTATGTAATGTAAGGCAATCGAGTCTGACTCTATACCCTAGTATCCATTTTGCTCGAGCCAATATCAGCCGGCTACATGGCCAGTGGTAACCCGAGAAAAATGGCTAGTAGGGATACTATTTCTGTTTCAAACCCTCGCTACTTCGTGGATTCGAAGTAAAAAATAAAAGAATAGAATAGTCAGCTTTTATTATTCACGACTCAGTTCAAACGGAAGTTTCGTCTCATTATCTTTCCAGGAATTTTTAAATTAGAAATATCCACAGCAAGTATATAGAAAGCTATTGAGCTTTTCATTTCACGAAGGAAGGATCATTCATTCAGCTATTTCATCTCAACCGAGCCTCTGTTGCTTCTACTGTTTCTTTTGAAATTGGTATTATTTTTATCATTTAGATATATATATTTTCAACTTCATTTATTCTGAGTGTCTAAATGATTTAAATCGTGTCTGTTTTCACTCCTATTCGTGGAAAGGGGGAGGGGGTCCATTCATGAAAAGATGTGAGGTCATTTAAAGTAATGGAATCTCGAAGAGTTTAAACTAGGGATGAACCCCGTAGCAGAAAATGCGAGACGTACGTCGCAGATTTTTTTGACAGTCTGCAGATTAGAATAGTGTGTGCGGATTCTTTTTGACGGTCATGAAAAAAAATTCCTCTTCTAATTCTCAAATTAAACATTTTAGGTTGGAAAATGCGAAAGAACGCAATATTTTCCACCCCACGCTGCTCTCGAACGCCAGTTTAACCCTTTAACGCGCAGTGTTCCCACTCTGGGAACACCAAACTCTGACGTTTTGACGGTTGCCAGTCACGAAGAATAGATTTCATTTCTATAAAAATAGTGGCGGGTGACCTAGCTCTACGAGAATCCTTTACTTTTGAGCACGTCCTTTCCCGTCAAAAAGGGTCACGATTCTTTTGAACAGCACTGACATCGGCTGAAAATGGAAGAACGCGAGAACAGCTGGATAGATTGAACAAGGCTGAAAAAGGGGCCGCCGTGGCCATCGCTCGACTGAACGACGTCAGCTGGCGGTGCGCGCACAGCCAGCTGCGCCAAAAAAAGGGTCTCTAGATCGGTGGCACGCGATGAACGTTTCGATCGTCCGCCCTCTTGCGGGTCGTTCAGTCGAGCGATGGCAACGGCTGCCATTTTAAAGATAATTTAATATTGATTTTAATACAAAACACAAAATTAAAATATTAGTAATACATAAAATGTTAAACGGCAATAATTATCCAGTTGCATTAGCTAGTGAAGATTGCAGTGAGTTGTCAGCAGTTTGTAGGGTAGCCTTAAATTTTTATTACAGCTTCACATCTATGTTTCATTGAGCTGACCAGAGTTTTAAGCTCAGAAAAATAACAGTGGTTGACCTGGAAAGTTAGAAATTACAATCCACTTCATCACTGAATTTGATTATCAGATTAAAGTAATTATAACTTTTATTCTATTGCACATATTTAAATTTAGTTTTGTGTATTGAAATCAGTATTAAATGTTCCTTAAAGTGATACATGAGTTTGTTTTTTGTGGAACGTAGCACTTCCTATAAGCATGGAAAGTTATAAAACCTAAACCTTTCCCAAAGTGTCCACAATTTTGGCCACCCCTGTAGATACTGCCAAATGAGCAATGAAAGAGTGAATAGGAGAAATGGAGGAAAAAATGGAGAGAACAGCTTTTTCTCAGGAGCCTTTATCTAGGTGCAAGATAAGGTCAGTTGTAACAGTTGAGAAAGGCTGTGTTCAACGTGTGAAATTAATTGAAATCGTCGCATTTCTTTCTTTAAAAATATGTTATTTTTTAAATTTTAGCAGTATGTACGGGAAAATGGCAGGAAAGTAAAAAAGGGAAGATTTAATCTTCCTGCAGAAAGACAGAAGAAAAGTTCAAAATCAGGAAATCTTCTTGGAAAACAGTTGGAAGCTATGTTTGTATCAGACTTTACTAGTTGGATAACTGGCGCAGTTGTGAAGTTCTTGCTTGCAGCAGAGTTCTCACTACTTGTTAAGGCTCTTGTGTACTAATGTTTCTTTTGAACCAAAGTTATTCTATGGAGAAAACGGCGTTCACTTTCACCACATTTAGACACGAACTATTGCATATTTTTCATCCATTCTTTTTTCCCTTTAATCTTAAAATACTGATCTACATTTA
>JAWZYV010011567.1:0-33372 GCA_038373885.1 Cheiracanthium punctorium
GAATGGACTTTTTGATATTACGATTTGTGGTGATTACTATTCATTGTAATAAACAGATATAGCAAAGTGGATATCGCGTTATATTGTGTCCAATAATCATGCATACCGAATTGCAAGGCAATCGTTTGTACGGTGCAGAAGGCCATGCGGCGTAGCGCAATCTAGTGGCGAGTTTTAGCAAAACGGATACGGCGAAAATATTTTTCGCATTCAGATATCGATGTATACGAATTTTCATGACTATCGGCTGGACAGTCCTGAAGTTCATGTGTTGACGCGACATCTAGTGGCAAGTTATAGGAAAATGGATAGCGCCAAACTCTTCCCCGTGTTCAAATATCTAAGTATACCTATTTTCATAAGCGATCATTTGCACAGTCAAGAAGTGATACACTGCAGGGCCATCCAGTGGTTCAATAAAGTAATGATTTGCTACAGCGCCGTCAAGTGGCGAGTTATAGCAAAATGGATAACGCCAAAATATTCTCATTGTTCAAATAGCTATGTATACTGATTTTCATAGCGACCGTGTTCAACTATCTATGTATACCAATTTTCATAACGATCATTTGCACAGTCAAGAAGTGATACACTGCAGGGCCATCTAGTAGTTAATTAAAGTAATGATTTGCTACAGCGCCGTCAAGTAGCGAGTTATAGCAAAATGGATAACGCCAAAATATTCTCATTGTTCAAATAGCTATGTATACTGATTTTCATAGCGACCGTTTGAATGGTCAAGAATTTGGCCTGCTGCAGCGTCATCTAGTGGCGACTTAAAATAATAATGCATTGCAGTGTCATCTAGTGGTGAGTAACATCAAAAGGAACGCAGTTAGAATATATTCTTCGTGCTCAAATGTGTAAGTATAAAAAATTTTATGCCGATCGGTCGAACGGTATAGAAGTTGATGCTTTTCAGCGCCATTTAGCGGCAAGTTACAGCAAAATGGATAGTAAAAAATATTCTCCGTGTTCTAATATTCGCGTGTACCAAATTTCATCGAAATCGGTTGGACGATATTCGCATAGCAAACGGCTAAACGGAATAGAATTCGACGTTCTGCTGCGCCACCTGGTGGCAAGTTAGAGGAAAACGGATAGCATAAAAAGCTTCTCCACTATAAAAGACTTAGGTGAACCAAATTTCATGGTGCAACGGTGCTGGAGTTTTTCAACCTCATACACTCATACCAACATTCATTTTTATCTATAACCAGTGTCATTATATATCCCAGTCTCAAATAAAATCCAGTTTCAAATCTAAGCCTCGCCAAAGTGCCAACATACGCCATTTTGCAAGAGTTTTTTCAGGGAATCATTCGAAGCATTGACTTAGCAGCAATCAATTTTGGAAATGGTTCGACCTTTAAAAAGTAAAACACGTATTTGAAAAGTGGAATAATTTAATACAGCCGCATTTTTTAAATTATCAACTATATAACGTGTTTTATTCATCATTACTCCGATGTACTAAATGAGAAGATTTCAATTTTCTGAAATTTGGCGGAATTCCCCCAACTTAAATCAATGCACTCATTTGGCGAGAATTCTGGAGATAGATCAATTGAAATCCCTTAATAACTGCATTATTTCTTCACGGATCATTAAAATTTAACGCTGTATTCTAATAAAACCTTTGCACTTGTTTTCAAAAATCTATTTCCTTAAGCTATCAATAAATTGCCCCAAGCCGAAATCTGTGCAAACCGCTAGAACTCACTTTCACAAAATCGGCATTTGAGCCATTTTATTTTTTCGCCAAACTAAAATAATTTACCTATTAGCCTCGGAAATCTTCAATTCTTATTGTTTTGCGTGTAAAGCATTACATTCCTGCTCTGATTTCCTACGCACACGATATTATATTTTAAAAAAATAACATTACGAATATAAACTAACAAAAAAAAATCATTATTATTCTTTTATTTTTACTTTGAGAATTTAAAACATTTTATTCGGCAAAATCGCCACACATGGCAACCACGATCCTTATTTCACACTTTTTTCACTACAGGGGTTACAATTACGGAAAGATTTTTGCGTGAAGAGCATAAAAAATCTCTTAAATTCCGGGAACGGGTGGACTTTCAAAGTTTTAAAGTGGACTATCATTTATTCTATATTATTTTACATATCTGTGCTAAATTTCAGGCCGATAGGTTCATTTTTGTGGATTTGTATACGAACGACATTTTATTCGGCAAAATCGCCACACATGGCAACCACGATCCTTATTTCACACTTTTTTCACTACAGGGGTTACAATTACGGAAAGATTTTTGCGTGAAGAGCATAAAAAATCTCTTAAATTCCGGGAACGGGTGGACTTTCAAAGTTTTAAAGTGGACTATGAGTTATTCTATATTATTTTACATATCTGTACTAAATTTCAGGCCGATAGGTCCATTTTTGTGGATTTGTATACGAATCAAATCCACAAACAAACAAACAAACAAACAAACAAACAGAATTTCATTTTTATTTATAAGATTAACCCTTTCGCTTGGACTGCATCTTATTTCCGGCATTTGCAACTTAATTTAATTTTAAGTATCCGCCCTCCTAAGAAAATTATAACGCCTACTTGCAAATTAAATTGTTATTTTTTTAAACTTTCGACAGGTCCCTTGCTGGGGAGAAGAATTTTTTAAAAATTAAAAAATTTTATTTATAATAGATTCCTCAAAATTCTAACACAATAGTGAATATGAATGAACTGAACTTACTGAGGGGTTTTTTGAAGTTACCAGGCTAGAAGCTTTACCTTCCTCCACAGCGTGTAGTTGAACGTCTGTACCTGTTTACCGTGCAGTAGAAAGGTTCTCAAACAGGACGGGGAGTTAAACATTTCTTTTTTCAGCTGCCCAGGTAATTGTAGTGGCTTAAGAACCATTCTATCGCGCCTTGGGTCCGGGTTCAAATCCCGGCTTGGGCGTGAGTGTCACATTGTACGTCCCTTCCTAGGCGGTAAAAGTTCCCCCCCTTTCACTGGGTGCTCCCATAATTGAATTGCCAGTCATTCGGGCCTCAGTAGCGGCAAAATGCTTGATGAGCAAGTGCCCGCACATTGTGGCGAATCCATTTCTTTTCTTCAAAAAAAGTGATACAGTAGAACATCCCCATAACGATATTCGATACAACGATAAATTCCTCTATAGCGGTAAAATTTTTCGGTTCCGCGGGATTTCTGTACGATATAATCTCTCCTCCATATAACGATACACCCCTCTAAACAACGATAAATTTACTGAGTCCCTAAGCATCGTTGTATCGACATTTGTAATCTTGGTAAAGTAATTGTGATAAAATAATTATGAAACTAATTGGGAATATTTGTATATCTTTCTTATTTGCCTCCATTATAAAACTAGTATACTTGGCAAAAAATTTTAAAATAACAAAACTTAACTTGGCAAAATTTAAAATAAAAATTCTGATACCGATTCCATTCCTTGGGGACTTGACTAATGCTACAATCCAACTGCTAAAATTGTTAAATAAGTTGATTTAAAAAAAAAAAAAAATACTCCGCAGCTTTAAGAAATTCTCGCCTTTACAAATCAATGTTTTACTTATAAATGTGCCTTTTACTTATAAATCTCCCTTTACAAATCAATGTTTTACTTATAAATGTGCTGTTCAGTTTAAATGAATAATACAAAAAAAAAAAAAAAAAAAAGGAAGAGAAGAAATATACAGCGTTTTATAAAAATATTCAACCCGGTTTTTATGTCTTATATATTCATCATAGACATATACAATGGTTTACAAATTTCAAAGCATAAAATAGATTTTTATGCAATGAGATTTTCAGACGATTAAATTAAATTTCAATAAATGGAAAAATTAAATGTTTATCTAGGCCTTGTAGGGAAATAACACCCGGTTAAAAAATTTGTGTCACAAGTCTGCGATCGTCGGATACCGCTATGGTCTGTACTGCTACTCTACTTTCTAATGTTTGCGGTGAACTGCCTGTAGCGTTCATCCGCACTTTTTAAGCCTATTCAACTTCAAAAACACCTTACAGAAATAAAAAGTCTGCCATATATATTTAAATGTACTGATCTTAATTTCTTGTGCGTTTATTTGCTCTGTCTCATTTTTTTCTTATTTCTTTAAAATCCGATATGCCTTACTTCTATCTTTAGTACTGATGTGCCCTATTTTTTTTTTCTTTTGTCTGGATGCGCTTTCTTCTGTATAGAAAGAAAATGTAAGTCGTATCTTCTTTTCAAACATGTACTTAACAAATGTTAACTTTTAATAAATTAAGCATCTTTTTTTTTATGGGAAAAGGAGCAAGAATTTTTTATTAATATAGGGAAAGTGTTTTTACTTTGGCGCCCTTTAACACACACAATTTTTTTTTAATAGCATGAAAACGTATGATTTTAAATCTAGCTTTTAAAAAATGATAGGTTAAATACTTTAAATAATTATTGCCTTGCGCGTGCTTTGAAGAAATGGAAAAAAAGATCTATAGAACGGTCAGCTATACACGTATAAAATCTAAAAGCTGAATCATTATACCAGGTGTCTCAAAAAGGTCGTAACGGGCATTAATTATTTATCTATCAGAGATGTGCAGGGGGAAAAATTTACAAAATAAAGTACGAAAAATGATCCGTTAAGAAAATATTCCTCTCCGCAAGTCCATCTGGACTGTTTCCCTGAAAATTTAGAAGTTTCAGACGAGCAAGGAGAACGGTTACATCAAGAAATCGCTCAGTTTGAGAGGGATACTTTGGGAAGTGGAACGCTAGCATTTTGGCAGAATACACATGTTGGTCAGTGGTACGAGAAAAGTCTTCCGGGTACAAGACGAAAGCAAATAACAAATAAAGTATTTTATTATATAAATTACATTTATTATGTTATCTAAAACAGAGTTTATTACATTTTAGTTTTAAGTTTAAGGGTTAAAATATCTTTTCCCTCTACTAATACAAAACATTATGAAAAATTACTGAAGCGTGATAAAAAACGGGTGGGCGTAGGGAATCCCTCGTAAATCGTAGGTGATGGGGCAAAATGGAAGTCATATTCGGATTCAGGAGGTCATTTTACATAAGAATCAGCTGAAATGGTCTGAGCACTCGCATTTTTTTTTTCTTCTGCAGCGCAGTGTTTTTAAACGGAACTGTTCTCAGCGAGCAAGCGGATGCACCTTGTAGGCGGGAACTTTCTCCTTGTGCTGACGCCCCCAAACTATTTTAAGAAGGAGCATCACTTAATGTGGGTACGAAACACATATCTTTATACTTCACAGACAGTAAACAAAAAATTTAAATAGTACATCGTGACCTTTTGAAAGTAATGTTGAATTCTTCTGAGATAATAAAATTCGCATCCTGAGGGAATTTGAAGAGCAAGCGATTCTTCTGAGATAATAAAATTCGGAACCCGGGAAGAATTTGAGAGCAAGCAATAACTCAAGTGGGCGGAAACTTCTTCCTGATGTGTACGCCCACATCAATTGTAAGAAAGGTTTATGACTTTCGGTGGATAAAAAAAAGCAGAATTTTAAGATCCCCAAACGGAAAATTTCATAAAAAATTTAAATACTCCATCCTGCTCTTTCAAAATGATGAATTCTGCTAAAATAATAAAACCTTCTTCTTAAACATTTTCAGCAACCTTTTGAGCATGTAGGCGGAAACCTCTTCCTGATATTTAAGTCCATATTCATTGTAAAAAAAAGGTATGACTTTCGGTGGGCAAGAAACACAAAATTTTAAGCTCCAGTAAAAGTTAAGAAGAAAATTAATTAAAAATTTTGTTCCTTTTTTCTTACTTTAGTAACTTTTTTGATACTGTTTTATCGTTAATTGTTTTTTACTTTTTTTAAAACTTTTACACAAAAAGTAAAATAAAAAAATTCTTAATAATTTAAATAACCCATCGGGCAGAAGCAGCGATGAAATCTGCTGTCAACAGAAAAATGTACTATAAAAAAACATTAAAGCACTACGAAAGAATTTTGCTACTTATTGCCCTTGTAATTTGATTTAATTAATTTCTCTACAATACATTTTTTAAAAATTGGCAACGCATTAATAGTACGCATGGAGATATAAAAGTAAAAGTACACGATGGAGCGGATGATTTTAATTTTGCCTATGTCATGAATGCAGGACATAAATCCGGCCGTGAACTCATACGTTTAAGCTCCGCAAAAGTAACAAAAGGTTCCATTTAAAAATTAAATAATGAATTGTGATCTTAATAAATAATAATGAGTATTAGCAAAATAATGAAATCAGGATAATAAACTAATTAAGAGAGCAATAGTTGAGTATGTAGGCGGAAACCTGCTTCTCAAGTTTACGCCCTCTTCAATTGTTACAATGGTTATAAATTTCTGTAGATAAAAAACACAGAGTATTAAGCTCGATAAAAAAGCAAAGAAAAATTTAATGAAAACAGATTAAAAAAAAAGTTATTGCCTTAAAACGTAAAATTCGCAACTTTGCTCGGCCCGCTCGCCCTGAAAATTTTTATTGTTTTAAAAGGTATTTATCCAGGATTATATTCATTTCGTCGAGACTCGTCACTTCCAAAGTTACAAGACAATTGGCTCATGTAATGTCTGTGCATGCCATCCACAACGGCATGAACATGAATTTTATGTGTTGAAAAATGTACTTTAGAGCAATCCTGCGCTTGTAGGCGGAAACCTGCTACTGAAGTTTACTCCCACTTCAACTGGAATCGTTCTAAATTTCTGCAGATAAAAAACACAGAGTTTTAAGCTCGACAAAAAAGGAAAGAAAAATTTTCAATAAATATATATGAAATATAGGTGGGTCATTTTTTCAACAAATCCCTAAAGTAATGACTCAATTGTTTAGAGAAACCCATTTTCTATTGTGCTGTAAAAAAAAAAAAAAAAAAAAAAAAAAAAAAAAAAAAAAAACGTAAACTTTTTGTAGTTTTATAGAGCTCAGTAATTTTTTTCAGTTATTTAAATAATAAATTTTTT
This sequence comes from Cheiracanthium punctorium, assembly GCA_038373885.1. Lineage (NCBI taxonomy): Eukaryota > Metazoa > Arthropoda > Arachnida > Araneae > Cheiracanthiidae > Cheiracanthium > Cheiracanthium punctorium. The sequence continues at coordinate 6,989 of JAWZYV010011567.1, forward strand.
TATACAAGCAGAAAGAAAGGAAAGCATTGCTGATTTTGAGGGCGTGACGTATAAAAAACCAAAAAAATCTGAAAAGCTTCGGTATCTGGTCGAAATTCATTTGTACCTGCATTTAAAAAATATCTTTAGTCACCAATTAACCCTTTCGCTTGACCCCCCCACCCCACCACCTCTTGCTGCTCCCATAATGAAATGGCCAGTCGTTCGGGCCTTAGTAGCAGCAAAATACTTCATGAGCAAGTGCCCGCCCATTGTGCCGAATCGATTTCTTTTCTTCAAAAAAAAAAAAAGTGATACAGTAAAGCATCGCCATAACGATATTCGATACAACGACAAATCCACCTATAATAGTAAAATTTTTCAGTTCCGCGGGATTTCTATACAATAGAATCTCTCCTCCACATAACGATACACCCCTCTATACAACGATAATTTTACTAAGTCCCTAGGCATCGTTGTATCGACAGTTAACAGTAGTAGAGAATTTTGTAATTTTGGTAAAGTAATTGTGATAAAATAATTATGAAACCAATCGGGAATGTTTGTATATCTCTCTTCTTTGCCTCCATTATAAAACTAGTATGCTTGGCAAAATTACAAACTCAGTTGGAAAAATTTAAAATAAAAATTCTGATTCCGATTTCATTCCTTGCAGACTTGACTAATACTACGACCCAACTGGTAAAATTGTTAAATAAGTTGAGTAAAAGAAATACTCAGCAGCTTTAATAAATTCTCGCCTTCTCCGAAAAAAAAAAAAAAGGAAAAAAAAGTAACAAGTTTTAGCTAGAATTGCCCTGATTATCAGCTAATATCTAATCTAAATAAACTGTTTTTTTTTTTAATACTCATTAGTTGAAAGTATTCAACGTCGTTTTATGAAAAACCGTAGAACTACCTAATTAAGGTGGGCGGTACCCAATCTCAGTACCGAAGGAACTGCTGCGAATTGTATTGGTTCATTACTAATCACTTCAAAAAGCACACCGAAGCGATTGCGAAATTCCCTGTCATGATTCGTTCTAAAAATCTTAACCCTTTCAGTCTTAGCATGCACAATTACCCAAAAATTACCTATACTATCGTACAGCGAATTAATCTCCAAAATCGAAACTTAACGTTTCAGATTTTTATTTCATTTTTAATCACAAATTTAACCTCTATACAAAAAGAAAAATAAATTAGACGAAAAAGGCATTATTCAATCAGATCTGAGAGCGTTAATTAATTCCTTTAAAAAACCGCTCAACCAAATTCTAGAGTATAAAGGCCTTAGTCAGAGAGTTCACCAGTTAAAGATAATAACCATGACATCTTTTTGGATTAATACAGGGGTGTTGAAACAACATTTTTGATCCACAAAGCTATACGATTATGGGGTGCGCGCCCTCGAATTAAGACGTGCATTATAACACTAAACGGTGGGAGGGAACGTTTCCATACGAAGTATTATTTTGAGAAATGGATCCATTTACTGAAAGGAACGGCAAATAATATGCATTCTACCACTACAAAAATTGAATACGCCGATATAATGCACATAAATACAACAAAAGTGCACAACTTTAACTACTATTTTATTTTACTGTAGCAAATTTTCACGGTATAAAGGCAATGTCATTATGGGGTACGCCCTCGAGGGAAGACGGGCATGACAGCACTAAACGGAGGGCGGTAACATTTCAGAAGTAAATACTATTTTAAGAAATGGGTTTATTTATTGAAAGGAACGAAAATGATATGCATTCTGCCATTACAAAAATATAATACGCACGATATAATGCACATAAGTACAACAAAAATGCACAATTTTGTACAGTGCTGTCATACATTACAGTAAATATTATTATTACTGTACAGTAAAATAATATTTATTATTGTACAGTACAGTACTGCGGCACTTTATTATTGTTATTAGAAACTGTACTTTACGTTTCTCTCTAATAGTTAATCAGAGATATTTTTAACGCCTCTACAAGCGTATTTTACGCATTAAAAATCAAAAGTACTCATTAAAATTTTAATGACTCGTATTTCACGCTCTCTGCTATACTATTAAAATCTGTGCGCGTCTGTCTGTAACATCATCTCCTCCGAAACGGCTGGGAGTTGAATTTCGATCGAGGTGTCCCCGGATTCGAAAAATTCCGAGGAAGGTCTTCCGCTGAATTAAATTTCGAAATTCGAATTAGTTTAGGAGATATTAATTGATAAAAAAACCCGTCAAAATCGCCAATTTTTGCTCTCCGTAATTCCGCGATTGTAACCCCTGTAGTCAAAAAAGGGAGAAATAAGCATCGAGGTTGCCATGTTTGGCGAATTTATTAAATGATTTACACTCTTGCATTAAAAATAAAGGAATAATAATTTTTTTCTGTTTCGAATATTTGCTAGGTTATTTTTTAATTAAAATATCGTCTGCGTGGGAAATCAGACCAGGAATTCAATATTTTTCATACGCAAAAGAAAAAGGATTTGTAAATTTCCGAGACTAAAGTGTATAACTTTATAATTTGGCGACAAATAAAATGGCTTAAATACCGATTTTGAGAAAATAGTTTGCAGCGGTTTGAACAGTTTTAGGGCTTGGCGCAATTTACTGAGAGCGTAAAGAAATATTATTTTTAAAACAAGTGTAGGTTTTACTAGAATTTAGCCTGAAATTTTAATTTTCTGTTCAGAAATAATACAATTATTAAGGCGATTTTAAATGATCTACTGAATTTTTATCAAGTTAAATAAATTTATTTAAGTTAGGGAAACCCCGTCAAATTTCAGAAAATTAAATTTTTTCATTTGTATTGCAAATTCTATGCCCCGATTGATATGAGTTGGTGTTACGAGTGTATGAATAGATAATATTTTTTAATCCCGCCAAACAAGGTGTAATAAAATGGGAAGTCTTTATAAATACGAATGCTGTTTGAGATGAATGAGAATATTTTTTAAACCCAGTATGACTAGCTGATAATGCCTTTAAATTATTGCATTTATTGTCAATTTTAATGTGTGATTCATTTTGGCTATTTGCCATCGACTGCCGACGTTAATTACGCCAAAATGGCAGTTCTGGCAAATTAAACATAAATAAGTCATATCATATTCTATTTTTAACACTGCTACAGTTTCCGTAGCAACGGAATCCATTGTTGCCACTAAAGTTGTTCAATTTAATAATTAAGTGAAACCACTCATTTCTGCAGCTCTTAAGACCCAAAAAAGTGAAAACGCATTAAATATGAAACAAATAGAATTTTAACATATTTGCGCATTAAAAATAACCGAAGTTTTTTCAGGCAATTCTGCATATTTTTCATTTTATTTCCTTCGCGTGTGACGTTATTTTCACGTCATTGTCTTCTGTTTTGCTCTCAGATTATACAGAGAAACACATTACACGCTAACGCAGAGGTTCCCAAAGTGGGTGCCGCGGCACCCTAGGGTGCCACGAGCGTATGTTAGGGATGCCGTTGAGATAATAAAGAAAAGTGTTTTGGTGGAGTATATATAATCAAATAATTTCCTCTGAACTGGTATCCCCAAGAAAGTGAGCCAAGCCGATCACTAAGTGGGCTTAAACAAAAATATTTCAGTCAAGTTCAAGACTGTCCTGTAGCCTCTCTTTTATAGGAACTCCCTGAAATGGGGGTATTGTCAAAATTCTATATCCCTTTCCCAAGAGAGTACTTTCTTGATAATTAGCCCTATAAACAAACAAACAAGAAATAACGTAAAATGCATCCAAACTACTACATTCTAACCTTCATATTCATGTTGCTTTAAAGGAAATCTTCTGCGGAAGTTTTTAGCCTGAAAAGGGTGCCGCGAAATGTTTTTAGCCTGACAAGGGTGCCGCGAAATGCTTTTAGCCTGACAAGGGTGCCGCGGGTAAAAAAGTTTTGGGAACCCCTGTGCTAACGTATGTGCTGCTTCGGCGGACATAAGGAAGCGCTTTTGTCAGTAAGGGTAATAAGCTTTTCCACTTAAAGTACGTCACAAATGTTTTCATTTACGAAAGCGACAAGATCTTCACGGAAACAGGATGCATTTTGGTTTTTGAACGTACAATGTGCATAGGTTGTTTCGAGTAGGTTTTTTAAATGTAGGTAAAATTTAATAAGATTTAACTTTAATTTTTCAACTGCAACTGCTAATTCTGCAACTTAACTGTGCTAATGCATTGTCCACGCTTTACGAAATGCAAGATAAGATAAAATAGTATTCAACATCATGTAATGTTATTCATATGGTATGTATGAATGCTATAAATTAAATCTAAAAAAAGAGAATTATATGATGTACAAATAAGGCATTTTTCGAAAGAGAAAAGTTTCGTCTGCATACCGTAAAGTTCTTACTTTTCTGATCGCCAGTGACAATGGCGTAGTTTTTGTGTCATCATGTTGCAATCGTCTCAAATTTCCACTCATGGAGTCAGCTTTTCGTCAGAATTGCAGCAATTTTTCACTATTAGAGATTCCTATCACTGGGTTTAATTCGAATTATATGTGTAAGGAAAATATTCGTCTCCTACCGTGCGGAGAACGGGTAAGCAGCTAGTCTATACTATTAAAATCTGTGCGCGTCTGTCTGTGTGTGTGTGTGTGTGCGTAGCATCATCTCCTCCTATACGGTTGGGAGTTGAGTTTCGAATGAGGTATCCACGAATTCGGAAAATTTCGAGAAAGAACCTCCGCTAATTTAAATTTTGAAATTCGAATTAGTTTAGGAGATATTGATAAAAAACCCCATCAAAAACGCTAAATTTTGCTCTCCGCAATTCCGTGATTGTAACCCCTGTAGTCAAAAAAGTGAGAAATAAGCATCGAGGTTGCCATGTTTGGCTATTTTATTAAATTATTTAAACTCCTGCAGTAAAAATAAAAGAATAATGATTTTTTTTCTGTTTAGATTATTTAAAAAGTTATTTTTTAATTAAAATATTGCGTTCATGTTAAATCAGAGCTGGAATTCAATGTTTTTTTATGTGTAAAAGAATAAGGGATTGAGAGATTTCCGAGACTAATATGTATATTTTTTAGTTTGGCCGAAAAAAATGGCTCATTTGGCAATTTTGAGAAAGTAGTAGGTTCTACCGATTTGTACAGTTTTGGGCTTGGCGCAAATTACTGAGAGCGTAACGAAATAGTATTTTTTAATAACAAGTATAAGTTTTACGGCGCTATACTTCGATTTTCCATATAGAAATAATACAGTTATTAAGGCGATTTTAAACGATCTATAGTATTTTCACGAAATTAAGTAAACTGATTTAAGTTAGAGGAATTCCGCCAAATTTCAGAAAATTGAAATTCTCGCATTTTGTACATGGTAGTTAACGGTGATTAAAACCCATTATAGTTAATAATAATTTAAATAACTGCTACTTATCAATAATATGCCTGCATTAAATTTTGGCGATGGAACCATATAAATGATAGATAACTATTTCCCATTTTGATTGCTGTTAAATCAATGCTTCGACTGATTCCCTGAAAACAAAAAAAAATCTTGCAAAATGGTGTATGTTGGCATTTGGCGATCGAAGTACTGTGTAATAAATAATTGATTCTTATTTGTTAAAGCAGCGCTACGGACGTTTCTTTTACTAAAAGCTGTTAGAAAGGCGTAATTAATACTGTCTAATATATTTTTTGTTTTACGAATTGAAATGTATGTTGATTCCTACTTTAGTACATTTCTTAGCAAAGTTGGCGAAAAATATTCAAATGTAGTGCAGCTCTGTACGTATTATTAATTCTATTCCACAATTGAGATGAGCTATCTACAGGGACGCAGCTATTCGGTTAGAATACAAGATGCTGTCTCGGACAACTTTCCCATCAAGAGTGGAGTGCCACAAGGTTCTATCCTAGGCCCAACCCTTTACAGTCTCTATGTAAACGACATACCCAGAAACCAAACCACTGATATTGCCTTGTATGCGGATGATACTGCTATCATCGGCAGAGCCAAGAACGCAAGAACGCTCCACACAAACCTCCAACACCACATTAACCAACTTGAGTTGTAGATGCGGAATTGGAAAATAAAGTTAAACTCATCCAAATGCAAGGCACTCTCCATTGGAAGGAAATTCCCACCCTCCCGTCTACATGTCGACAACACGGTACTGGAATGGGCTGATAGCGCACCATATCTTGATGTCGAAATAGACAAACTGCTTACTTGGAAGAAGCACATAAACAGAACCATAGGCAAGATGACCGGAGCCTTCCAGAGAATCTCCAGCCTCATATATACGCGCAAACTCAGCACACAGAACAAAGTGCTTTTATACAAAGCCATTGTTAGACCATTGGCCACATATGCTGCCCCCGGTGTGGGCCTATGCGGCAAACACCCACATCAAAGCCCTAGTGCCAAAGGAAAGTAAATTTCTACGAACCATCCGTTACGGTCACCCACTACTTGCCAACAACGTCATACTCAAGGACCTCTGTATGAAGACCCTCAAGCACCACTTACTGAAAATCTCCAAGAGATTCTACAGGAACATACGAAACGTTCCTAACGAAATATTGCCACTCTACCAGATTATGAGCCGTCGGACCCACAGCATAGAAAACGCCCCAAGGCTATTCTCCATGCCCTTCAAGATCAACCTTAAGCCCGTACACGGCACACACGTCGAGCAACCCTTCCTGTGAAGACCACCTATGGTGGGGGGAGGAAGGGTCGACATGCACACCCAACATCCAGAAAAATGATTTTCTGTACTGATACAGGCAGCTTCGCTGCTATCTACGCACATCCACAGCATTAACATCCCTAACATTACATACTGGAGGTACGCCCGCTGCGCTGGCACTCCGAGAAGCTAGACCTCAGTCAGTCAGTCACCAGTAAATAATCGAAGAACGTGGTAATATCGTCTTAAAAAATGCAGTTCTCCGCGAACGTTATATAGTAGAGTAGAGCAAGCAGCATTAGAAACTATCAAGGTATAAGACGATCCCAGACTAGTGTCACATTATTTTGCATTGAGAATATTTTTCGTACGGGGCTGGACAAATGTTCAATTTTTGTATTTATTGAATTTTAATTTAACGGGGTGAAAATTTGACCGATTCCATGAAACTCTCTTTTTTTTTTTTTTCGAACTTTGTTATCCATTGTAAATGTCTATGATGAATATAAAAGGTATAAAAACCAGGCTCAAAGTTTTTGGGACACCCTATATATTTCTTCACATTCTCCTTTTTTTTTTAAAAAAAATTTGATTGAAATAAGCAGTACATTTATATTTAAAAGATTGGTTTGAAAAATGGGTAATATTCTGACATTTTCTCGATACCACGCAATGTGAATTGGGACACGCCTTCCACGAGAAAAACAGTTTCATTTGATTTTGAATAAAAAATACTCACAAACGTGCCTCCCTGGAAAATTGAAGAACAATTTTCCAATGGAATCAGGGGAAAATTTATGATCTTGCTGTGTTGTCATGACAAACCTTGACGGACACAGAATGCTTTTTGGGAGGAGCTAATTAAAAGAAGAAAGAAAGAAAGAAAATCTGAATTGATATAATGAAAATTTACCACAAAGCGATCTGTTACCTTTAAGCATTATGAATGATATTTGTAGCGGCTGATTCATGTAAATAAAAATTTAAACTCATTTGATTTAAAACAGTAGAAATATTAGGAAAGTTTTTTTTAAAATAATTATCTGCTCTTTAAATGTGATTTTAAATTTGTTGTTCGATTTTTACATAGCAATTCAGTAACCTTTTCTGGGTCCTGTATAATTTTTCCAAGATCTTAAATATCTTGAAACTATTGACTACGCCTTATGTCCAGTACGTACAAGATGTCTCTGTGTGTGTGTGTGTGTGTGTATGTGTGTGTGTGTCGGCGGAGTTACGGACACCAAATTTGGTACTCGGGAAGATCTAAACATGAAGTTATGCACCTCGCAGCGATTTTTTCTAAATTCGACCTAGAATTTTTTTTTATTTTATATTATGCGATTTTTGGCATTTTTTTTTACCTAATTCGTAATGACGGCGGAAATTACGCCAAGATTTTACCGAAAGTTACCGAAGTTACCCGAAAGGGCTGAAAATCAGTACAGATCAACAAAGAAAATCAGTCAAAGGAACACAGCCAGCTGCGTGAAAAAAGAGTCTCTAGATCTGTGGCACGCGATGAACGTTTCGATCGCCCGCCCTCTTGCTGGTAGTTAAGTCGAGCGATGGTAACGGCTGCCCTTTTTTCAGTATTGGGCCATCTATCCAGCGGTTCTCGCATTCTTCCATTTTTCAGCATGTTTTTTTTTTCATGTCAGTGCTGCTAAAAAGAATCGTGACAATTTTTTTATGGGAAATGATGTGCTTTTTAGCACATCATTTCCCATAGGATTCTAGTGGAGCTGTAAAGGATTCTAGTGGAGCTGTGTCACCCGCAACAATTTTTATAGAAATCAAATCTATTTTTGAGACTGGCAACAGTCAAAACGTCAGAGTTGGGTGTTCCCAGAGCGGGATCACTGCACGTTAAAGGGTTAAGTGATCGCATCTTCTTTTGGGGTTCATTTTGAGTGGATTGCTAGATTGGGTCTTTTCACAGGTAAAACCGGGCAAAAGTATCAAATGACTAGCAACTGAGTTTGCGGGGCACACTGCTTCAAAAAAAGTAATCGAGTAACTGCGCGTTAAAGGGTTAACCTGCGACATTGCATTGGGAATGGAAAATGAAATTGTCTACGCTCAAGAGCGAAATTAAACACCTCTTATATACGTCCGCGATCCAACAGTTTGTTTTTATTCATTTTTAAAAAGATGAAGTCATTTCTGGGACACCCCATATATATCTCGTTAGCGTTTCAATACACTTTATAGGACGTGTAGCCTGAAAACACGACGGAGTCGTAATAAGAGACGATGTTACTTAAGTAACAACGTCTCTTATTACGACTCCGTCGTGTTTTCAGGCTACACGTCCTATAAAGTGTATTGAAACGCTAACGAGATATATATGGGGTGTCCCAGAAATGACTTCATCTTTTTAAAAATGAATAAAAACAAACTGTTGGATCGCGGACGTATATAAGAGGTGTTTAATTTCGCTCTTGAGCGTAGACAATTTCATTTTCCATTCCCAATGCAATGTCGCAGGTTAACCCTTTAACGCGCAGTTACTCGATTACTTTTTTTGAAGCAGTGTGCCCCGCAAACTCAGTTGCTAGTCATTTGATACTTTTGCCCGGTTTTACCTGTGAAAAGACCCAATCTAGCAATCCACTCAAAATGAACCCCAAAAGAAGATGCGATCACTTAACCCTTTAACGTGCAGTGATCCCGCTCTGGGAACACCCAACTCTGACGTTTTGACTGTTGCCAGTCTCAAAAATAGATTTGATTTCTATAAAAATTGTTGCGGGTGACACAGCTCCACTAGAATCCTTTACAGCTCCACTAGAATCCTATGGGAAATGATGTGCTAAAAAGCACATCATTTCCCATAAAAAAATTGTCACGATTCTTTTTAGCAGCACTGACATGAAAAAAAAAACATGCTGAAAAATGGAAGAATGCGAGAACAGCTGGATAGATGGCCCAATACTGAAAAAAGGGCAGCCGTTACCATCGCTCGACTTAACTACCAGCAAGAGGGCGGGCGATCGAAACGTTCATCGCGTGCCACAGATCTAGAGACTCTTTTTTCACGCAGCTGGCTGTGTTCCTTTGACTGATTTTCTTTGCTGATCTGTACTGATTTTCAGCCCTTTCGGGTAACTTCGGTAACTTTCGGTAAAATCTTGGCGTAATTTCCGCCGTTATTACGAATTAGGTAAAAAAAAATGCCAAAAATCGCATAATATAAAATAAAAAAAAATTCTAGGTCGAATTTAGAAAAAATCGCTGCGAGGTGCATAACTTCATGTTTAGATCTTCCCGAGTACCAAATTTGGTGTCCGTAACTCCGCCGACACACACACACATACACACACACACACACACACAGAGACATCTTGTACGTACTGGACATAAGGCGTAGTCAATAGTTTCAAGATATTTAAGATCTTGGAAAAATTATACAGGACCCAGAAAAGGTTACTGAATTGCTATGTAAAAATCGAACAACAAATTTAAAATCACATTTAAAGAGCAGATAATTATTTTAAAAAAAACTTTCCTAATATTTCTACTGTTTTAAATCAAATGAGTTTAAATTTTTATTTACATGAATCAGCCGCTACAAATATCATTCATAATGCTTAAAGGTAACAGATCGCTTTGTGGTAAATTTTCATTATATCAATTCAGATTTTCTTTCTTTCTTTCTTCTTTTAATTAGCTCCTCCCAAAAAGCATTCTGTGTCCGTCAAGGTTTGTCATGACAACACAGCAAGATCATAAATTTTCCCCTGATTCCATTGGAAAATTGTTCTTCAATTTTCCAGGGAGGCACGTTTGTGAGTATTTTTTATTCAAAATCAAATGAAACTGTTTTTCTCGTGGAAGGCGTGTCCCAATTCACATTGCGTGGTATCGAGAAAATGTCAGAATATTACCCATTTTTCAAACCAATCTTTTAAATATAAATGTACTGCTTATTTCAATCAAATTTTTTTTAAAAAAAAAAGGAGAATGTGAAGAAATATATAGGGTGTCCCAAAAACTTTGAGCCTGGTTTTTATACCTTTTATATTCATCATAGACATTTACAATGGATAACAAAGTTCGAAAAAAAAAAAAAAGAGAGTTTCATGGAATCGGTCAAATTTTCACCCCGTTAAATTAAAATTCAATAAATACAAAAATTGAACATTTGTCCAGCCCCGTACGAAAAATATTCTCAATGCAAAATAATGTGACACTAGTCTGGGATCGTCTTATACCTTGATAGTTTCTAATGCTGCTTGCTCTACTCTACTATATAACGTTCGCGGAGAACTGCATTTTTTAAGACGATATTACCACGTTCTTCGATTATTTACTGGTGACTGACTGACTGAGGTCTAGCTTCTCGGAGTGCCAGCGCAGCGGGCGTACCTCCAGTATGTAATGTTAGGGATGTTAATGCTGTGGATGTGCGTAGATAGCAGCGAAGCTGCCTGTATCAGTACAGAAAATCATTTTTCTGGATGTTGGGTGTGCATGTCGACCCTTCCTCCCCCCACCATAGGTGGTCTTCACAGGAAGGGTTGCTCGACGTGTGTGCCGTGTACGGGCTTAAGGTTGATCTTGAAGGGCATGGAGAATAGCCTTGGGGCGTTTTCTATGCTGTGGGTCCGACGGCTCATAATCTGGTAGAGTGGCAATATTTCGTTAGGAACGTTTCGTATGTTCCTGTAGAATCTCTTGGAGATTTTCAGTAAGTGGTGCTTGAGGGTCTTCATACAGAGGTCCTTGAGTATGACGTTGTTGGCAAGTAGTGGGTGACCGTAACGGATGGTTCGTAGAAATTTACTTTCCTTTGGCACTAGGGCTTTGATGTGGGTGTTTGCCGCATAGGCCCACACCGGGGGCAGCATATGTGGCCAATGGTCTAACAATGGCTTTGTATAAAAGCACTTTGTTCTGTGTGCTGAGTTTGCGCGTATATATGAGGCTGGAGATTCTCTGGAAGGCTCCGGTCATCTTGCCTATGGTTCTGTTTATGTGCTTCTTCCAAGTAAGCAGTTTGTCTATTTCGACATCAAGATATGGTGCGCTATCAGCCCATTCCAGTACCGTGTTGTCGACATGTAGACGGGAGGGTGGGAATTTCCTTCCAATGGAGAGTGCCTTGCATTTGGATGAGTTTAACTTTATTTTCCAATTCCGCATCTACAACTCAAGTTGGTTAATGTGGTGTTGGAGGTTTGTGTGGAGCGTTCTTGCGTTCTTGGCTCTGCCGATGATAGCAGTATCATCCGCATACAAGGCAATATCAGTGGTTTGGTTTCTGGGTATGTCGTTTACATAGAGACTGTAAAGGGTTGGGCCTAGGATAGAACCTTGTGGCACTCCACTCTTGATGGGAAAGTTGTCCGAGACAGCATCTTGTATTCTAACCGAATAGCTGCGTCCCTGTAGATAGCTCATCTCAATTGTGGAATAGAATTAATAATACGTACAGAGCTGCACTACATTTGAATATTTTTCGCCAACTTTGCTAAGAAATGTACTAAAGTAGGAATCAACATACATTTCAATTCGTAAAACAAAAAATATATTAGACAGTATTAATTACGCCTTTCTAACAGCTTTTAGTAAAAGAAACGTCCGTAGCGCTGCTTTAACAAATAAGAATCAATTATTTATTACACAGTACTTCGATCGCCAAATGCCAACATACACCATTTTGCAAGATTTTTTTTTGTTTTCAGGGAATCAGTCGAAGCATTGATTTAACAGCAATCAAAATGGGAAATAGTTATCTATCATTTATATGGTTCCATCGCCAAAATTTAATGCAGGCATATTATTGATAAGTAGCAGTTATTTAAATTATTATTAACTATAATGGGTTTTAATCACCGTTAACTACCATGTACAAAATGCGAGAATTTCAATTTTCTGAAATTTGGCGGAATTCCTCTAACTTAAATCAGTTTACTTAATTTCGTGAAAATACTATAGATCGTTTAAAATCGCCTTAATAACTGTATTATTTCTATATGGAAAATCGAAGTATAGCGCCGTAAAACTTATACTTGTTATTAAAAAATACTATTTCGTTACGCTCTCAGTAATTTGCGCCAAGCCCAAAACTGTACAAATCGGTAGAACCTACTACTTTCTCAAAATTGCCAAATGAGCCATTTTTTTCGGCCAAACTAAAAAATATACATATTAGTCTCGGAAATCTCTCAATCCCTTATTCTTTTACACATAAAAAAACATTGAATTCCAGCTCTGATTTAACATGAACGCAATATTTTAATTAAAAAATAACTTTTTAAATAATCTAAACAGAAAAAAAATCATTATTCTTTTATTTTTACTGCAGGAGTTTAAATAATTTAATAAAATAGCCAAACATGGCAACCTCGATGCTTATTTCTCACTTTTTTGACTACAGGGGTTACAATCACGGAATTGCGGAGAGCAAAATTTAGCGTTTTTGATGGGGTTTTTTATCAATATCTCCTAAACTAATTCGAATTTCAAAATTTAAATTAGCGGAGGTTCTTTCTCGAAATTTTCCGAATTCGTGGATACCTCATTCGAAACTCAACTCCCAACCGTATAGGAGGAGATGATGCTACGCACACACACACACACACAGACAGACGCGCACAGATTTTAATAGTATAGACTAGCTGCTTACCCGTTCTCCGCACGGTAGGAGACGAATATTTTCCTTACACATATAATTCGAATTAAACCCAGTGATAGGAATCTCTAATAGTGAAAAATTGCTGCAATTCTGACGAAAAGCTGACTCCATGAGTGGAAATTTGAGACGATTGCAACATGATGACACAAAAACTACGCCATTGTCACTGGCGATCAGAAAAGTAAGAACTTTACGGTATGCAGACGAAACTTTTCTCTTTCGAAAAATGCCTTATTTGTACATCATATAATTCTCTTTTTTTAGATTTAATTTATAGCATTCATACATACCATATGAATAACATTACATGATGTTGAATACTATTTTATCTTATCTTGCATTTCGTAAAGCGTGGACAATGCATTAGCACAGTTAAGTTGCAGAATTAGCAGTTGCAGTTGAAAAATTAAAGTTAAATCTTATTAAATTTTACCTACATTTAAAAAACCTACTCGAAACAACCTATGCACATTGTACGTTCAAAAACCAAAATGCATCCTGTTTCCGTGAAGATCTTGTCGCTTTCGTAAATGAAAACATTTGTGACGTACTTTAAGTGGAAAAGCTTATTACCCTTACTGACAAAAGCGCTTCCTTATGTCCGCCGAAGCAGCACATACGTTAGCACAGGGGTTCCCAAAACTTTTTTACCCGCGGCACCCTTGTCAGGCTAAAAGCATTTCGCGGCACCCTTGTCAGGCTAAAAACATTTCGCGGCACCCTTTTCAGGCTAAAAACTTCCGCAGAAGATTTCCTTTAAAGCAACATGAATATGAAGGTTAGAATGTAGTAGTTTGGATGCATTTTACGTTATTTCTTGTTTGTTTGTTTATAGGGCTAATTATCAAGAAAGTACTCTCTTGGGAAAGGGATATAGAATTTTGACAATACCCCCATTTCAGGGAGTTCCTATAAAAGAGAGGCTACAGGACAGTCTTGAACTTGACTGAAATATTTTTGTTTAAGCCCACTTAGTGATCGGCTTGGCTCACTTTCTTGGGGATACCAGTTCAGAGGAAATTATTTGATTATATATACTCCACCAAAACACTTTTCTTTATTATCTCAACGGCATCCCTAACATACGCTCGTGGCACCCTAGGGTGCCGCGGCACCCACTTTGGGAACCTCTGCGTTAGCGTGTAATGTGTTTCTCTGTATAATCTGAGAGCAAAACAGAAGACAATGACGTGAAAATAACGTCACACGCGAAGGAAATAAAATGAAAAATATGCAGAATTGCCTGAAAAAACTTCGGTTATTTTTAATGCGCAAATATGTTAAAATTCTATTTGTTTCATATTTAATGCGTTTTCACTTTTTTGGGTCTTAAGAGCTGCAGAAATGAGTGGTTTCACTTAATTATTAAATTGAACAACTTTAGTGGCAACAATGGATTCCGTTGCTACGGAAACTGTAGCAGTGTTAAAAATAGAATATGATATGACTTATTTATGTTTAATTTGCCAGAACTGCCATTTTGGCGTAATTAACGTCGGCAGTCGATGGCAAATAGCCAAAATGAATCACACATTAAAATTGACAATAAATGCAATAATTTAAAGGCATTATCAGCTAGTCATACTGGGTTTAAAAAATATTCTCATTCATCTCAAACAGCATTCGTATTTATAAAGACTTCCCATTTTATTACACCTTGTTTGGCGGGATTAAAAAATATTATCTATTCATACACTCGTAACACCAACTCATATCAATCGGGGCATAGAATTTGCAATACAAATGAAAAAATTTAATTTTCTGAAATTTGACGGGGTTTCCCTAACTTAAATAAATTTATTTAACTTGATAAAAATTCAGTAGATCATTTAAAATCGCCTTAATAATTGTATTATTTCTGAACAGAAAATTAAAATTTCAGGCTAAATTCTAGTAAAACCTACACTTGTTTTAAAAATAATATTTCTTTACGCTCTCAGTAAATTGCGCCAAGCCCTAAAACTGTTCAAACCGCTGCAAACTATTTTCTCAAAATCGGTATTTAAGCCATTTTATTTGTCGCCAAATTATAAAGTTATACACTTTAGTCTCGGAAATTTACAAATCCTTTTTCTTTTGCGTATGAAAAATATTGAATTCCTGGTCTGATTTCCCACGCAGACGATATTTTAATTAAAAAATAACCTAGCAAATATTCGAAACAGAAAAAAATTATTATTCCTTTATTTTTAATGCAAGAGTGTAAATCATTTAATAAATTCGCCAAACATGGCAACCTCGATGCTTATTTCTCCCTTTTTTGACTACAGGGGTTACAATCGCGGAATTACGGAGAGCAAAAATTGGCGATTTTGACGGGTTTTTTTATCAATTAATATCTCCTAAACTAATTCGAATTTCGAAATTTAATTCAGCGGAAGACCTTCCTCGGAATTTTTCGAATCCGGGGACACCTCGATCGAAATTCAACTCCCAGCCGTTTCGGAGGAGATGATGTTACAGACAGACGCGCACAGATTTTAATAGTATAGCAGAGAGCGTGAAATACGAGTCATTAAAATTTTAATGAGTACTTTTGATTTTTAATGCGTAAAATACGCTTGTAGAGGCGTTAAAAATATCTCTGATTAACTATTAGAGAGAAACGTAAAGTACAGTTTCTAATAACAATAATAAAGTGCCGCAGTACTGTACTGTACAATAATAAATATTATTTTACTGTACAGTAATAATAATATTTACTGTAATGTATGACAGCACTGTACAAAATTGTGCATTTTTGTTGTACTTATGTGCATTATATCGTGCGTATTATATTTTTGTAATGGCAGAATGCATATCATTTTCGTTCCTTTCAATAAATAAACCCATTTCTTAAAATAGTATTTACTTCTGAAATGTTACCGCCCTCCGTTTAGTGCTGTCATGCCCGTCTTCCCTCGAGGGCGTACCCCATAATGACATTGCCTTTATACCGTGAAAATTTGCTACAGTAAAATAAAATAGTAGTTAAAGTTGTGCACTTTTGTTGTATTTATGTGCATTATATCGGCGTATTCAATTTTTGTAGTGGTAGAATGCATATTATTTGCCGTTCCTTTCAGTAAATGGATCCATTTCTCAAAATAATACTTCGTCTGGAAACGTTCCCTCCCACCGTTTAGTGTTATAATGCACGTCTTAATTCGAGGGCGCGCACCCCATAATCGTATAGCTTTGTGGATCAAAAATGTTGTTTCAACACCCCCTGTATTAATCCAAAAAGATGTCATGGTTATTATCTTTAACTGGTGAACTCTCTGACTAAGGCCTTTATACTCTAGAATTTGGTTGAGCGGTTTTTTAAAGGAATTAATTAACGCTCTCAGATCTGATTGAATAATGCCTTTTTCGTCTAATTTATTTTTCTTTTTGTATAGAGGTTAAATTTGTGATTAAAAAATGAAATAAAAATCTGAAACGTTAAGTTTTCGATTTTTGGAGATTAATTCGCTGTACGATAGTATAGGTAATTTTTGGGTAATTGTGCATGCTAAGACTGAAAGGGTTAAGATTTTTAGACCGAATCATGACAGGGAATTTCGCAATCGCTTCGGTGTGCTTTTTGAAGTGATTAGTAATGAACCAATACAATTCGCAGCAGTTCCTTCGGTACTGAGATTGGGTACCGCCCACCTTAATTAGGTAGTTCTACGGTTTTTCAATAAAACGACGTTGAATACTTTCAACTAATGAGTATTAAAAAAAAAAACAGTTTATTTAGATTAGATATTAGCTGATAATCAGGGCAATTCTAGCTAAAACTTGTTACTTTTTTTTCCTTTTTTTTTTTCGGAGAAGGCGAGAATTTATTAAAGCTGCTGAGTATTTCTTTTACTCAACTTATTTAACAATTTTACCAGTTGGGTCGTAGTATTAGTCAAGTCTGCAAGGAATGAAATCGGAATCAGAATTTTTATTTTAAAATTTTCCAACTGAGTTTGTAATTTTGCCAAGCATACTAGTTTTATAATGGAGGCAAAGAAGAGAGATATACAAATATTCCCGATTGGTTTCATAATTATTTTATCACAATTACTTTACCAAAATTACAAAATTCTCTACTACTGTTAACTGTCGATACAACGATGCCTAGGGACTTAGTAAAATTATCGTTGTATAGAGGGGTGTATCGTTATGTGGAGGAGAGATTCTATTGTATAGAAATCCCGCGGAACTGAAAAATTTTACTATTATAGGTGGATTTGTCGTTGTATCGAATATCGTTATGGCGATGCTTTACTGTATCACTTTTTTTTTTTTTGAAGAAAAGAAATCGATTCGGCACAATGGGCGGGCACTTGCTCATGAAGTATTTTGCTGCTACTAAGGCCCGAACGACTGGCCATTTCATTATGGGAGCAGCAAGAGGTGGTGGGGTGGGGGGGTCAAGCGAAAGGGTTAATTGGTGACTAAAGATATTTTTTAAATGCAGGTACAAATGAATTTCGACCAGATACCGAAGCTTTTCAGATTTTTTGGTTTTTTATACGTCACGCCCTCAAAATCAGCAATGCTTTCCTTTCTTTCTGCTTGTATAAAAAAATTTATTATTTAAATAACTGAAAAAAATTACTGAGCTCTATAAAACTACAAAAAGTTTACGTTTTTTTTTTTACAGCACAATAGAAAATGGGTTTCTCTAAACAATTGAGTCATTACTTTAGGGATTTGTTGAAAAAATGACCCACCTATATTTCATATATATTTATTGAAAATTTTTCTTTCCTTTTTTGTCGAGCTTAAAACTCTGTGTTTTTTATCTGCAGAAATTTAGAACGATTCCAGTTGAAGTGGGAGTAAACTTCAGTAGCAGGTTTCCGCCTACAAGCGCAGGATTGCTCTAAAGTACATTTTTCAACACATAAAATTCATGTTCATGCCGTTGTGGATGGCATGCACAGACATTACATGAGCCAATTGTCTTGTAACTTTGGAAGTGACGAGTCTCGACGAAATGAATATAATCCTGGATAAATACCTTTTAAAACAATAAAAATTTTCAGGGCGAGCGGGCCGAGCAAAGTTGCGAATTTTACGTTTTAAGGCAATAACTTTTTTTATCTGTTTTCATTAAATTTTTCTTTGCTTTTTTATCGAGCTTATTACTCTGTGTTTTTTATCTACAGAAATTTATAACCATTGTAACAATTGAAGAGGGCGTAAACTTGAGAAGCAGGTTTCCGCCTACATACTCAACTATTGCTCTCTTAATTAGTTTATTATCCTGATTTGATTATTTTGCTAATACTCATTATTATTTATTAAGATCACAATTCATTATTTAATTTTTAAATGGAACCTTTTGTTTACTTTTTGCGGAGCTTAAACGTATGAGTTCACGGCCGGATTTATGTCCTGCATTCATGACATAGGCAAAATTAAAATCATCCGATCCATCGTAGTACTTTTACTTTTATATCTCCATGCTTACTATTAATGCGTTGCCAATTTTTAAAAAATGTATTGTAGAGAAATTAATTAAATCAAATTACAAGGGCAATAAGTAGCAAAAATTTTTTCTTAGTGCTTTAATGTTTTTTTATAGTACATTTTTCTGTTGACAGCAGATATCATCGCTGCTTCTGCCCGATGGGTTATTTAAATTATTAAAACTTTTTTTATTTTACTTTTTGTGTAAAAGTTTTTAAAAAAGTAAAAAACAATTAACCGATAAAAATAACAAAAAAGTTACTGAAGTAAGAAAAAAGGAAAAAAAAATTTAATTAATTTTTTTTTTAAACTTTTACTGGAGCTTAAAATTTTGTGTTTCTTGCCCATCGAAAGTCATACCTTTTTCTTACAATGATTGCGAGCGTAAATATCAGGAAGAGGTTTCCGCCTACATGCACAAATGGTTGCTGAAAATGTTTAAGAAGAGGATTTCATTATTTTAGCAGAATTCATCCTTTTGAAAGAGCAGGATGGAGTATTTAAATTTTTTATGAAATTTTCCATTTGGGGATCTTAAAATTCTGCTTTTTTTTATCCACCGAAAGTCATTAACCTTTCTTACAATTGATGTGGGCGTACACATCAGGAAGAAGTTTCCGCCCACTTAAGTTATTGCTTGCTCTCAAATTCTTCCCGGGTTCCGAATTCTATTATCTCAGAAGAATCGCTTGCTCTTCAAATTCCCTCAGGATGCGAATTTTATTATCTCAGAAGAATTCAACATTACTTTCAAAAGGTCACGATGTACTATTTAAATTTTTTGTTTACTGTCTGTGAAGTATAAAGATATGTGTTTCGTACCCACATTAAGTTATGCTCCTTCTTAAAATAGTTTGGGGGCGTCAGCACAAGGAGAAAGTTCCCGCCTACAAGGTGCATCCGCTTGCTCGCTGAGAACAGTTCCGTTTAAAAACACTGCGCTGCAGAAGGAAAAAAAAATGCGAGTGCTCAGACCATTTCAGCTGATTCTTATGTACAATGACCTCCTGAATCCGAATATGACTTCCATTTTGCCCCATCACCTACGATTTACGAGGGATTCCCTACCCCCACCCGTTTTTTATCACGCTGAATTCAGTAATTTTTCATAATGTTTTGTATTAGTAGAGGGAAAAGATATTTTAACCCTTAAACTTAAAACTAAAATGTAATACACTCTGTTTTAGATAACATAATAAATGTAATTTATATAATAAAATACTTTATTTGTTATTTGCTTTCGTCTTGTACCCGGAAGACTTTTCTCGTACCACTGACCAACATGTGTATTCTGCCAAAATGCTAGCGTTCCACTTCCCAAAGTATCCCTCTCAAACTGAGCGATTTCTTGATGTAACCGTACTCCTTGATCGTCTGAAACTTCTAAATTTTCAGGGAAACAGTCCAGATGGACTTGCGGAGAGGAATATTTTCTTAACGGATCATTTTTCGTACTTTATTTTGTAAATTTTTCCCCCTGCACATCTCTGATAGATAAATAAATAATGCCCGTTACGACCTTTTTGAGACACCTGGTATAATGATTCAGCTTTTAGATTTTATACGTGTATAGCTGACCGTTCTATAGATCTTTTTTTCCATTTCTTCAAAGCACGCGCAAGGCAATAATTATTTAAAGTATTTAACCTATCATTTTTTAAAAGCTAGATTTAAAATCATACGTTTTCATGCTATTAAAAAAAAATTGTGTGTGTTAAAGGGCGCCAAAGTAAAAACACTTTCCCTATATTAATAAAAAATTCTTGCTCCTTTTCCCATAAAAAAAAAGATGCTTAATTTATTAAAAGTTAACATTTGTTAAGTACATGTTTGAAAAGAAGATACGACTTACATTTTCTTTCTATACAGAAGAAAGCGCATCCAGACAAAAGAAAAAAAAAATAGGGCACATCAGTACTAAAGATAGAAGTAAGGCATGTCGGATTTTAAAGAAATAAGAAAAAAATGAGACAGAGCAAATAAACGCACAAGAAATTAAGATCAGTACATTTAAATATATATGGCAGACTTTTTATTTCTATACCGTAATATTGAATTTGAGTAAGCTTA
Organism: Cheiracanthium punctorium; assembly: GCA_038373885.1. Classification (NCBI taxonomy): domain Eukaryota; kingdom Metazoa; phylum Arthropoda; class Arachnida; order Araneae; family Cheiracanthiidae; genus Cheiracanthium; species Cheiracanthium punctorium. Next base: position 27,787 of record JAWZYV010011567.1, read on the forward strand.
AAAAGTGCGGATGAACGCTACAGGCAGATCACCGCAAACATTAGAAAGTAGAGTAGCAGTACAGACCATAGCGGTATCCGACGATCGCAGACTTGTGACACAAATTTTTTAACCGGGTGTTATTTCCCTACAAGGCCTAGATAAACATTTAATTTTTCCATTTATTGAAATTTAATTTAATCGTCTGAAAATCTCATTGCATAAAAATCTATTTTATGCTTTGTAATTTGTAAACCATTGTATATGTCTATGATGAATATATAAGACATAAAAACCGGGTTGAATATTTTTATAAAACGCTGTATATTTCTTCTCTTCCTTTTTTTTTTTTTTTTTGTATTATTCATTTAAACTGAACAGCACATTTATAAGTAAAACATTGATTTGTAAAGGGGAGATTTATAAGTAAAAGGCACATTTATAAGTAAAACATTGATTTGTAAAGGCGAGAATTTCTTAAAGCTGCGGAGTATTTTTTTTTTTTTTTTAAATCAACTTATTTAACAATTTTAGCAGTTGGATTGTAGCATTAGTCAAGTCCCCAAGGAATGGAATCGGTATCAGAATTTTTATTTTAAATTTTGCCAAGTTAAGTTTTGTTATTTTAAAATTTTTTGCCAAGTATACTAGTTTTATAATGGAGGCAAATAAGAAAGATATACAAATATTCCCAATTAGTTTCATAATTATTTTATCACAATTACTTTACCAAGATTACAAAATTTTCTAGTACAGTTACATGTCCATACAACGATGCTTAGGGACTCAGTAAATTTATCGTTGTTTAGAGGGGTGTATCGTTATATGGAGGAGAGATTATATCGTACAGAAATCCCGCGGAACCGAAAAATTTTACCGCTATAGAGGAATTTATCGTTGTATCGAATATCGTTATGGGGATGTTCTACTGTATCACTTTTTTTGAAGAAAAGAAATGGATTCGCCACAATGTGCGGGCACTTGCTCATCAAGCATTTTGCCGCTACTGAGGCCCGAATGACTGGCAATTCAATTATGGGAGCACCCAGTGAAAGGGGGGAACTTTTACCGCCTAGGAAGGGACGTACAATGTGACACTCACGCCCAAGCCGGGATTTGAACCCGGACCCAAGGCGCGATAGAATGGTTCTTAAGCCACTACAATTACCTGGGCAGCTGAAAAAAGAAATGTTTAACTCCCCGTCCTGTTTGAGAACCTTTCTACTGCACGGTAAACAGGTACAGACGTTCAACTACACGCTGTGGAGGAAGGTAAAGCTTCTAGCCTGGTAACTTCAAAAAACCCCTCAGTAAGTTCAGTTCATTCATATTCACTATTGTGTTAGAATTTTGAGGAATCTATTATAAATAAAATTTTTTAATTTTTAAAAAATTCTTCTCCCCAGCAAGGGACCTGTCGAAAGTTTAAAAAAATAACAATTTAATTTGCAAGTAGGCGTTATAATTTTCTTAGGAGGGCGGATACTTAAAATTAAATTAAGTTGCAAATGCCGGAAATAAGATGCAGTCCAAGCGAAAGGGTTAATCTTATAAATAAAAATGAAATTCTGTTTGTTTGTTTGTTTGTTTGTTTGTTTGTGGATTTGATTCGTATACAAATCCACAAAAATGGACCTATCGGCCTGAAATTTAGTACAGATATGTAAAATAATATAGAATAACTCATAGTCCACTTTAAAACTTTGAAAGTCCACCCGTTCCCGGAATTTAAGAGATTTTTTATGCTCTTCACGCAAAAATCTTTCCGTAATTGTAACCCCTGTAGTGAAAAAAGTGTGAAATAAGGATCGTGGTTGCCATGTGTGGCGATTTTGCCGAATAAAATGTCGTTCGTATACAAATCCACAAAAATGAACCTATCGGCCTGAAATTTAGCACAGATATGTAAAATAATATAGAATAAATCATAGTCCACTTTAAAACTTTGAAAGTCCACCCGTTCCCGGAATTTAAGAGATTTTTTATGCTCTTCACGCAAAAATCTTTCCGTAATTGTAACCCCTGTAGTGAAAAAAGTGTGAAATAAGGATCGTGGTTGCCATGTGTGGCGATTTTGCCGAATAAAATGTTTTAAATTCTCAAAGTAAAAATAAAAGAATAATAATGATTTTTTTTTGTTAGTTTATATTCGTAATGTTATTTTTTTAAAAATATAATATCGTGTGCGTAGGAAATCAGAGCAGGAATGTAATGCTTTACACGCAAAACAATAAGAATTGAAGATTTCCGAGGCTAATAGGTAAATTATTTTAGTTTGGCGAAAAAATAAAATGGCTCAAATGCCGATTTTGTGAAAGTGAGTTCTAGCGGTTTGCACAGATTTCGGCTTGGGGCAATTTATTGATAGCTTAAGGAAATAGATTTTTGAAAACAAGTGCAAAGGTTTTATTAGAATACAGCGTTAAATTTTAATGATCCGTGAAGAAATAATGCAGTTATTAAGGGATTTCAATTGATCTATCTCCAGAATTCTCGCCAAATGAGTGCATTGATTTAAGTTGGGGGAATTCCGCCAAATTTCAGAAAATTGAAATCTTCTCATTTAGTACATCGGAGTAATGATGAATAAAACACGTTATATAGTTGATAATTTAAAAAATGCGGCTGTATTAAATTATTCCACTTTTCAAATACGTGTTTTACTTTTTAAAGGTCGAACCATTTCCAAAATTGATTGCTGCTAAGTCAATGCTTCGAATGATTCCCTGAAAAAACTCTTGCAAAATGGCGTATGTTGGCACTTTGGCGAGGCTTAGATTTGAAACTGGATTTTATTTGAGACTGGGATATATAATGACACTGGTTATAGATAAAAATGAATGTTGGTATGAGTGTATGAGGTTGAAAAACTCCAGCACCGTTGCACCATGAAATTTGGTTCACCTAAGTCTTTTATAGTGGAGAAGCTTTTTATGCTATCCGTTTTCCTCTAACTTGCCACCAGGTGGCGCAGCAGAACGTCGAATTCTATTCCGTTTAGCCGTTTGCTATGCGAATATCGTCCAACCGATTTCGATGAAATTTGGTACACGCGAATATTAGAACACGGAGAATATTTTTTACTATCCATTTTGCTGTAACTTGCCGCTAAATGGCGCTGAAAAGCATCAACTTCTATACCGTTCGACCGATCGGCATAAAATTTTTTATACTTACACATTTGAGCACGAAGAATATATTCTAACTGCGTTCCTTTCGATGTTACTCACCACTAGATGACACTGCAATGCATTATTATTTTAAGTCGCCACTAGATGACGCTGCAGCAGGCCAAATTCTTGACCATTCAAACGGTCGCTATGAAAATCAGTATACATAGCTATTTGAACAATGAGAATATTTTGGCGTTATCCATTTTGCTATAACTCGCTACTTGACGGCGCTGTAGCAAATCATTACTTTAATTAACTACTAGATGGCCCTGCAGTGTATCACTTCTTGACTGTGCAAATGATCGTTATGAAAATTGGTATACATAGATAGTTGAACACGGTCGCTATGAAAATCAGTATACATAGCTATTTGAACAATGAGAATATTTTGGCGTTATCCATTTTGCTATAACTCGCCACTTGACGGCGCTGTAGCAAATCATTACTTTATTGAACCACTGGATGGCCCTGCAGTGTATCACTTCTTGACTGTGCAAATGATCGCTTATGAAAATAGGTATACTTATAAAAATATAGGGCAAATCTGTCCTGAAGACTGAAGTAAGGCAGAACGGATCCCAAAAAAAGGATTCAGTATAGCCTAAAAAACCATTTAAAATAGCACCAAATTTATATCAACATTTAGAGTATCAGCATCAAAGCACCAGAAACTAATTTGAGTACTTTTAAATATATAAAATAGATTTTATATGAGAGCAGAATTAGCATAATAACAAAAGAATTAAAAACCGCGGAAGAACGCTATAGGCAGTTCTCCGCGAACGTTTTAAAATAAAGTAGCAGAATTGACCACCACGAAATGTCGATCACACACTAGTGATAAGTATTTTCCATTGGCAATTTTTACCGTGCGGGGTTGGGTAAACAAATAAATTTTTGCATTTATTGCAAATTTAATTTAATCGGCTGAAAATTTGGATCGATTCCATAGAACACTATTTTTTTCTTCGAGCTTTGTAATCCAATATAAATGTCTATGATGAATATATACCGGGTCATCAATAAAAACCGGGGTCAATGTTTTTGGGACATGCTATATTTTTTTTCTCTTCCTTTTTTTTGGGTTTTCCGTTTAAACTGAACAGTACATCTATATGTAAAATATTGGTTTGAAAAGTGGGGAACATTCTGCCATCTCTACGGCTACGTACCCGATGCCACACACAGTGAATTTGGACACGCCCTCCACGAGAAAACAAAGTTTCATTTGATTTTGAATAAAAAATACTCACAAACATGCCTCCCTGGAAAATTGAAGAACAATTTTCCAATGGAATATGCGGATAATTTTTGATGTTGCTGTGTTGTTATGGCAAATCTTGACGGACACAGAGTTCTTTTTGGGAGGAGCTAATTAACGGAAGGAAAGAAAAAAAGAAAATCTGAATTAACACAATGAAAATTTACAATAAAGCGATCTTTTTCCTTTAAGCATTGTGCATGATTTTTATAGCGGCTGATAAATTAAAATTAAACTCATTTCATTTAAAACAACAGATATATAGTAACGGGTTTTTTTCTTTTCTTCTCCTATTCTACAGGACCATACATTCTTAAACATCAGGAAGAGGTTTTCGCCTCTTCCTGAGGAGTATATGAGTTATCGCTTGCTGTCAAATTCTTAAGGATGCGGATTTTAGTATTTCAGAAGAATTCAACATTACTTTCAAAAGGTCACGATGTATTATTTAAATTTTTTGTGTACTGTTTGTGAAGCTTAAAAAAATGTTTCTTACCCACATTTAGAGATGCTCAATCTTGCAATTAATGTGGGCGTAAACACCAGGAGAAAGTTCCCGCTTACAAAGTGCATCCGCTTGTTCTCTTAGAACGGTTCCGTTTAAAAACACTGCGCTTAAAAAAAAAAAAAAAAAATTCATGCCCTGACAACAATCCAGCTGATTCCAATTAATGAGATCCTGAATCCGAATATGACTTCCAGTTTGCCCCATCACTTACCATTTACGAGGGATACCACCCATTTTTTATCACTTTTCAGTAATTTTCATGATGTATTTTATTAGTAGAGGGAGAAGATATTTTAGAGATGCTCGATCTTGCAATTAATGTGGGAGTAAACACCAGGAGAAAGTTCCCGCCTACAAAGTGCATCCGCTTGCTATCCCTACTCCACCCATAAATTTAGAACTATAATCTAATCAATATTAATAGAGAGTAAAATCTAATAAATAGCATTATAGATGTAATTTATATAATAAAATACTTTATCTGTTAGTAGCTTTCCTCTTATATCCTGAAGAAATTTCTCAAACCACTGACGAAGAGCATTCTGACAACATGTTCGCATTGCACTTCCCTAAAAATCTCCTCATTTAGCCAATTACAGCAGCGCATAATCACTGGCAAGGGGGGGGGGCGGAGAAAGCAAGACCTTGAGCTGTAGACTTAAAAC
>JAWZYV010011568.1:0-10897 GCA_038373885.1 Cheiracanthium punctorium
TATCATGAGGAAGTTGGCCACTTTTAACAGTACATTACGACATGCGGTGAAATATCACTCGAACGAATTCCGAGGGACCCAAGATCTAATACCGTAATACTGAGAAATTCGTTGTATCGATATTTCATTAAGAACAGAATTGATACTCAACGATCTTCCTTTTGGTTCTATTCGTTCGTCTGAAAGACCCGTCAAAGCGAATCTGATGATAACGAATTTTGACTGCTCAGTCATTTCTTCGTGGACCGCGGGTGTTGCGTTCCGCTGGGTTAAAATCCAGGAAGTAGCAGCGGAATGGACTTCATGACTAGACGCATATTCTTAACTTTTACGTGAACCGTCCTTTAAAATTTGGAAGGTAGGCATCGAAAGAGTGAATACTCAGCACACCGTAAAATCCCTCGTTGTACTGAATCTGAGAAAGCAAACCAAGCTATAGCGAGAGATTATTGTACTCTAAATTTAAACTCAATTAACTGGAATTTTTTTTTTTTTTTTTTGTACGGGAGTGGTATAAATTTAAAAAGTCTCTTTTATTGAAAATGGACGAGAAGAATTTTTTGTAAAGCAGACTTTTTTCTATCTTAATTTTGAACATTTTTTTTTAAGTACATTTCCCACTCATCTATAATAGTTAAACAATTAAATTCCGTTAGCCCCTTTATGGGACACTGTGTATACACATATGGGTGATTCCGTTCTAACTGTGATACTTTATGTCCTGTATTGCTTGTTCTCACTGGTCATTAATTAATAATCTATTAATGAAATTTTTGTGTTAATTAAATACCCATCAACATATTGCATCATTTTTTTTATATAATATATCTTGCCATTCAGTGAAAACGTACAATATATCACCTAAATGTCAGTACCGTGGCATGTCCATTTCTAGAATTTACCTATAAATTGTTGATTCTTTTTGTCGCAATAAATGATTTAAACTAATTACCTCATAAATTCTAATGTATATGATCAAACTAAAAACATTTTATGCACATTTTTGTTAATATATTAAATTAACATTGGATTCCGGTTCAATAACTTTTGTCTTTAAATTTTAAACAATTTTTGAATTTGAATTTGTACGACTCGAGCGCCATCAACCTTGAGATTTATGGAACGTCTAGTGAACCATGTTGAAAGTACGTCATCTGAGTAATATTTACAAACATTGAGTTGATGAAATAGTGCAAAGAGTTTGCGTCATTTTAAAACCCAATTTTCAAAAAGGTATGTCATAAATTTTCTTGTCAGTACCGTGGTATTGATTAACTTTATCAACTATTGATTTATTCTATCCAAAATAGTAAATTTTTGTACTTAATACTAGCCTAAATTACACAGTAAATGGATATTATCAAATTCATAACCAAACAATTACAGTTTCTTATTTTAAATAAAAATGTCAGTACCATGTGAAAAAATAATTAATTAGTAATAAAATTATTTTAATTAATTATTGTAAGTTTTTAAATGCAGATGGCTCCAATACTTCGTACTAGAAAACTGCCTAATCCATAATGACAATAAAAGTGGCAGAATTCAATTGGGTTGAGCGTTCGGTAGAGCAATAAGCGGAAAAATTGTAAAAAAAAATATCGACAACTATCTGCCATTAGGAAAAACGTTGTCCCTATTATTTCTTCAAGAGTTCATCGGAGTAATAAACCACTGGAGTATGTAATAAATGCAAAAAGCAATCACAAATTTATTCAAGATCGAGTGAAAAGTTTTTATGATGAAAATAGTAAGATAATTCCTCATAAAAAAGCTTCTATAAAAATGAATGGTAAACAAGTAACAAAGTGTTATATGAATGCTACGATTAAAGATTTACATTCTAAATTTTGTTCCCAAAGTGTGTACCGTGTTAACTACTCAACCTTCTCAAAATTACGCCCAAAGTATTGTATTGAACCAAAAGTTACTAATCGAAATACGTGTACGTGTTTCACACATGAAAATTTCTCTTTGCTAATACAAGCTTTTCACAGTCATAAGTTATTGACAGAAAAGACGTCATATAAAATTTTGAATAGTTTCCTATCTGACAGTAATTCTGAACTATCTACCAAGAACGTATGAGACATGTAAGTTAAAAAAATTAGAATTTAATCTGAAACATACTAATCCTATTGATAAAATATCTTACATGAAATGGGAAGTATCTCCAGAACAAAGAATTAATGAAAAAAAAAAAAACAATTAACTGTTAAAATTACTGAAAAAAAATTTCATGTACGATAGGGCAAGCAATTAACCATTTTAAACATGAGCTAGATTTGTTTATAGCCCAGGAATACAGAATTACTCATCAAAACAACTCGATGAAAAAACTTACTCAGGCTCTACAGAGCAGTGAATTAGGACTCCTCATTGACTTCAATGGAACGGAAGTTCAATCAGTACACTTTGGTGCTAGTAGAGTACAATGTACTTTACACACTAGCATGGTCTACCCTTCAACATCTTCTCAAGGCTTTGCTACTTTGTCAAAATCGCTCAGACATGATCCTTCTGCTATTATTGTTCACATGAAAAAATTACTTGACGTTTATCTAGCATCCAATCCAGAGATAAAGGAGTTTAAAAGTGTTATAATATAATTGATGAATAAATTTAATAATTTTTCTAAAGAATGTCTACCAAATTTATTTTATGTCAGTACCGTGGAACGACACATTTGAAATTTTTTTCTCGTACTTGACGCTTTGAAGTTGTAGTACATTCCTCTCAGGCTTTCATTTTTACAATAAAATAGATGAATAATATGCATAAAAAAATTTAAAAAGTTTAATTTTAAAATCCTAACATTTTTAATCAAAAGAATCACAGTTAGAACAGAATCACCCATATATGTTTGAAAGTAATTTATAATGAGAGCATGATCATTTTTTCTTTTTCATTTCACAGTGACGTATACGCCTGCCGAGTGCTGGGTCGGAAATTTTTGAACGAGTGCTTCGCCCTGGAACGAAATCCTGCGGAGTATGTCCGTGCCAAGGAGTATGGTTCCAGTGCCTCTGTCACGTCGTCGACGCCACGTGGGATTCTATCGACGGAGGTCGGACTGACCTCGACGCTGACCACTCCGTCCCAGTTATGGAACAGAGTTCCGTCTACAGAAGTCTGCCCACAGCTGCCAAAGTGAGACTGGACGAGTGAACTGAAACAAGTCAACGAAGTCACCAAGATGAAAATTGCCTTCGAATCTAATGTGCAAGAGTACGTGGCCGCCCAGGACCAAGGCCGCCCAGACCCAGGTACGTGGACGCCCCCTACAGAGGAAAGCCGTGGCGCTTACTTGGTACGTCACACCGAGTAGGTAAAGCAAAGCGTTTCCATTGGGTTTCTCCTCTCTCCCGCGCCGCTTAAGAGAGGCGAAACCCAATGGAAACGCTTTGCTTAACCTACTCGGTGTGACGTCACAAGTAAGCGCCGCGGCTTTCCTCTCTAGGGGGCGTTGCCAGGACCCAAACTGTGGTTCCTGGTTTTCTTGTTGCTGCCCTCCTTGCTGCGTCCCTTGGTGGCCGTAGATGGAAATCAAAAACCTCCTCTCCTCCACAGATTGCATCTCGTGAACATCTGCAGAACTCTAGACAGTGCATCCATTTTTACAGAACTTTTTTTAAAAACTTTCATACTTAAAACCGAACAATAGTTTCTTTCCTTACTGAACTACCCAATTGTAGAAGAATTGTAGATTGGGTCAGCGTCCTCTTTTTTTTATTTTTCAGCCAGTTTTCTGTATACCTCCAACAGATACAGCCTCCTCATCGTTCAAAAGATTCGATTCAGCCCAGCTCTGACCATAGTCCAACTCCGACATTTTCAACAAGGCGGGACAACGCAGCTGTGCCTAAAGTGGCGAATTATTCGAATGTGAAGACTCGCATCAGTATCAGTAGCTGTCAGCGCCACTGGATCTCTTTCCGAACAGAAAATACACATGTGTGTCGAACCATGAACTCTTAACTGAACTATGAATTGTTATCTTCATTTATTAAAATGACCACCGATTATTTGTAATTTTTCACATTATTTTTCAATACAGATGTTCAATAATATCAATTTTTTTTTGTAATGACATGTCAGTAAAATTCAATAAACCTCTTTGAAGTTTTTAATTGATTTTTTTTTAACTTGGAGTTTATTTGAAATACGTAAGCCAGTGGCTTAGCCAAGGGGAGTCATAACCCCCCCCCCCATTAGGAATTTTTTTGCCATACGAAATGTATATTTTTCACTCCCTTATCCCACACACCTATACATGTATATGAGTTGCAGTAGTCGTAACCCCCCCCCATGAAAAATTTCTGGCTACGCCACTGACGTAAGCAGTTTACGGTAGTCAATATACTTTAATAACCATCCAGCGTAAACAAGCTGACGAGTATGAAAAAGTCTGTTCCATGGCATGTCGAGGTCAGAAATACGGAAATGTCAAAATCGGTATACCTTCCACACCCTACAAAAAAAAAATGCAAATATCCACACTAGGTTTTCATCACAATAGTGTCTACTAGATATTTGATTCTTGTTTCATTCATCTTTTCCGATTCTCTTCATTCTCTCACTGTTATTACTCTTGTATTGGAGCCAGTCAAAGTGTATTAGAAACAACAGGGCTTCGAACCGGCACTGAACCGGAAACCGGAAAAAACCGCTATTTTGATCGGAACGAAAACCGGAATCGAACCGAAAAAAATATCGGTTTATTTGGGTTCGATATATCTTCAGTCACTTTGCTACTCTAACAAGCTTATCAATCCTGTACACTGTAACCAATATTACGGTAACCAAGTTACCAATTAAAAAAAAATGAAATCTTTTAAATTTTGATAGAATTGCATTTTTTTTGTTTACGATATAATTCTATTTTTGCACAAATAAGAATACACACAAAATAAAATTATTCATTCGGAACTGAACCGAAAACCGTTGTTTTTGGCGGAAGGAAAACCAGAACTAAACCGATATATTTATTTTTAGTTGAACCGGTAACGAAAAAAAATCACGGTTCGAAGTCTTGATTAGAAACAGGACTTTAATCACTTCAAAACATAATATGCCGTTGGAAAATCAACGTCGGAGGTTTCATTAATCCGTTCAATCCATTACATCATCTAAAATCTTGAATTGAGTATTGCCTTTCTTGAATGTTCAAAATCGTGTTTCTCCCTTTCAGATACATCGAGAAACCAAAGCTTCGAGCAGAGCGGGATTCACCCTTTAACGCGCAGTGTTCCCGCTCTGGGAACGCCAAACTCTGACGTTTTGACTGTTGCCAGACACGAAGAATAGATTGGATTTCTATAAAAAATAGTTGCGGGTGACACAGCTCCACGAGAATCCTTTACTTTTTAGCACGTCATTTCCCGTGAAAAAAAAAATTGTGACGATTCTTTTTAACAGCACTGACATCTGCTGAAAAATGGAAGAATGCGAGAACAGCTGGATAGATGGCCCAATGCTTAAAAAAAGGGCAGCCGTTGCCATCGCTCGAGTTAACTACCAGCAAGAGGGCGGACGATCGAAAGGTTCATCGCGTGCCACAGATCGAGAGACCCTTTTTTGACGCAGCTGGCTGTGCGGCACAGTCAGCTGTCGTCTAAAAAGGGTCTCTAGATCTGTGGCACGCGATGAACCTTTCGATCGTCCGCCCTCTTGCTGGTAGTTAACTCGAGCGATGGCAACGGCTGCCTTTTTTTCAGCATTGGAAAAGGGTTGCGCCTCAAAGGGTTAACTCCGCCCCGATCGGTTGCTACTAGAGATGAGTTCAGGGGCTCATTTTTTAAAGCCCGATGACTTTCGATTCGAGCCCAGCGAAATTATTGAAGTCGGAGCCCGAGCTCGAAATTTCAGCTCGTAGATCCGTAAAAGTCAATGACTTCATGGATAAAGTATCCTAAATTTTGCCGTTTTCTGTAAATGAAAGACCAATGTAATAGCGAACTCTTGATGCCCTGTCTAATTCTTCGCGATATCTGGCATCTCGGTCGGAGGATTTTTCACGTTACTTGAGAAAACCACTCAAAACTGCAGGCCGTTAGATCGACGGCCGCACGGTCAACCGAAACCTGGAAACTTCATACCTCAGACGACTACCCAGTTCAGCGTCTCATACACTCGGCCATGGCGGGGCTTACTTTTTTTTCCTTCGACAAGCACTGAAAAGTGGCTTAAGTCAGCCTATATTTATTTTTATATCTCAGACACTTTCTACGGTAAGCTGCATAAGATTGTTTATCCTACCTTTTTCCTTTCCCTTCAGGCGTCCACCTTCATGAACTGTTTTGTAACCACTCATTGCTTGGTTTTTGCATGTCCCTTGGAAAATAAAAATTTAAACTTGACTCTATTTTTAATTATGTAAAACCTATGGAACACCTTGCGTATTGGCCACCCTTGACGATTTTTCATAATTTCGCGACTTACGTTTATGTATAATCAATAATTAGTTCTTAGAAAACAGTACTTCATATGTTTTCTTTGATAAAAAAAAACTACGGAACAGCTGGGACAGCTAGCCAATGGCGACTTTTCATTATTGGGCGATTGACACATGCTCATAACCGGTCATGACTGCTCATGTAAGGTTACCGTTCTCCATACAGTCCTATACATAATCCTTGGGTTGCAGATTGGCTTATTGAGCACCGCGAAATATATCATCTCTCAGCGTAATAAGACATAATCCACTAATTCAAATTTTTGGTTAGTTACTGGGCCCCCTCTAATGAAATAAGTTGTAAAATCTACTCATTTGTTTTTCAGTGACAATCTTTTCAAGATGATAGATTATTTTGCTATATTGAAGGAAAATATTGCATAAAATAGTACAGTCTTAAAATGATAAAAATGGCACTTTCATGTTATGTCTTAGATGATGATTATGTCTTGGGAATTATAGCATATTCCTAAGACATGATCATCACAATCAAAATCCAAAGATTGGATCCCACAGAATGTCAACGAGCTACACACTGCTTAGTTGTTGCATGTTCCTCGAGAATAAAAATTTAAACTCCACGTCATTTTTAAAATATGTGAACCCTATGGAACGCCTTGCGCATTTGCCATTCGTGGTTTCAAAATTCGGCGACTTGCGTATACTTATAATCAGTGGCGTAGCCAGAAATTTTTCATGGGGGGGGGGGGGTTACGACTACTGCAACTCACATATATGTGAAATGACACTTCGGATTAATCAAGAATAACGATCACAATCACGAAGTACATTTAATGCGGACTAAGACATTTACAATTACAAACAAACACTTAAAGCAAAAAAAAATCATCGTTCGGGAAAATCAGTCCGTCTTAAAATAAAACAAAGTTACGTCTTTCAAAATTACTACATCTAAAGTCCATCACGAAACACAACGCACGGCATTCTATTCTTTTCCCTCCTTTTCTCCTCGTCGTCGCCCGAGTTGAGTAGTCGCGCGGCTGTTGGCAGCGCAGAGGGTTCTGGGAGCTGCTGCTGACGTCATTCCCGCAACGCGAGAGGCATGGAGATCTGAGGGTATTCACATATATGTATATGCGTGCGATAAGGAAGTGAAGACTATACATTTAGTATGGCAAAAATTCCTCATGGGGGGGGGGCTTATGACCCCCTACACCCCCCCTTGGCTACGCCACTGCTTATCATTTACCTTGCGTTTCGATCGAATCGCCTGCCGCGTGCCTCAGAGCTCGAGAACATTTTAGACACAGCCGGCTGTGAGTTGTTCGTGAGCACTGTGACACGCGACGTGCGATTCGATCGAGCGCCCTGTCGCTGGTAGTTCAATCGAGCGATGGTAACGGCTGCATTTTTCCGGCATTAGGCAGTCTGTCCAGTTCTTCTTCTATACCTATGCGTGTCTTCACCACAATCTCCAGTCCTCAGCAGATGCTGGTGCTGATACGAATAATTCGGACATCCATTTTACAAATAATCGATGATCTTTACTCGAAATGATGTGCTCGATAGAAAAGGATTGTCGTGTAACTGCCGTGTTTACTCGCGCAGTAGTCGTCCTCGCATAATAGTCGCACCCCCCGTTTTTAAACAGAAAAAATAGCTTTAGAGTTACAATATTATGTAGTAGATTTTTCCCGCATAATAGTCGCACCTAGACTTTCACCATGGCAAAAAAGTACGACTATTACACGAGTTAACACGGTACGTCCTCGTTCAGTATTTTACTGAAACCAAATTCATTCTTCATGAATCAAAACAGTCACAGTGTCAGTGTTGTGTCCTCACGGCGAGGACACCGCGCGTTAAAGAGTTAACACTTTATTGAACACTGGATTAACGGCACGTTCATTTTCTGCGGGGATCCCAACCTTACACAATACATGTCGTCACAGCACACTCATTTTAGTGTGTCTCTGCTCTCCGTTCAGTTCAGTTTCAATCAACCGGGAGCACAGGCGTAACTCACTCAGGGCAAGGAGGGGAAGATCCAGCCCCCCCCCCAAAAAAAAAATCGAGAAAATTCAGGGATCACCTATTTGGAAATATTTTTTTTTAAGATAGAGAACGTTATGCCCCCTCCCCCCGCTCAAAGTTGCATGCCAATTTGTGCCGATGAACCTGGATATTCAAGATTTCAATAACTCTATCCAATGCCATAAAATGAATATCAGCATAAATGACTATGTGTAGACTGCCGTTTAAATTTTAAAAAGTGTAAAAATTTACAAAGTAACAAAAGTAAAACTGATCCGTGCAAATGACGCTTCGAGTCCAGGCATACCGGCACGAAGTTTTAGAACCGCAGCTGTTGGGTATAACAAACTTAAAACGGATGATCGTCAACAATGATGTAAGTGCCATGGAAACACAGCTCTGAAATAGCTAATCAATAGCAGGTGCCGCTCATGTGCGCTTTTCATTTATTTATTTATTTTTGCAAAGTTCAACAACCCCTTAATAAACACCCGGGTTCATAAAATCATGCACTTCATATATTCCAATGTCCGAATACAAGCAAATCATTACAAAACCTTGAAGGAACTTACACTTCAGGAACTTCTCATTGCTGGATCATGGAATTTTTTAAAAAAAGTCACCGTTTTCAAAAAAACAAGTATAAATACTTATCAAGCGACATGAAGAGAACTCCTGAAGTTCGAAATTCGACCCAACAAAACAACTATTTGCCTCTACAGAAGCAGGATGCCATTCCTTGTTCGAAATTTGCAACACTTGCAGGCGGTGTTCGAAAACAGGAAGTTTTGCATGATTATTGTCGGTAGCAAAAATACACAAGCACGAGTGAATTTTCTGATCTCCATTTCACAATCACCATGTTGGATTTTTGACAAAAGACGAACGCCCCTATTCACCGTCTACCTCGAACGTCGGTTTACAACAGACCTTCGGTCGAACGCTCGAATGGTATTCAGATGGTATACCATTGGAGCGTTCGATCGAGAGTCTGCTGTAAACCGGCGCTCGAGGTTGACGGTGAATAGGGGCGAAAAGCTTGGCTAATGAAACCTTCATATCCCATTTATGCCTAATATCCCTTTTTTGGGACGGTATTTTCGCTATTAGTCGAAAACGTTATTTATTTTTCCTAGCCTTTGTTCATGAGTATTGAGCCTCAACTCTACAAAATATTTTAACATGACCCAGTAGGATGTTGATATTTCGATTTTTATGCATAATGATTTTAAAAGAAATCATCCCTTGTTCAAGAAGTTGACATCAGAAATTTATCTATTATTTCTGTTATCAGTAAAAATGGAAGAAAGTCGCAAAAATATCCAGGCACAAATGGGATATTTTTGGATGGGTACTCATGAGGAAATTCGGATTTTCTAGACTGCAATAAAATCTCTTTCGGCTCAATTAAGTCAAATCTGATTCGCGCAATCCTTGCGAATAGTTCTCAAGATTCACACGGGAAAACTTCATTTAAAAATACCTAATACTTTCTGAGAAAAATGATGAGGCGTTAAGGCACTTTTCTCCATAGCAAAGCATGGGGACTTGAATCTCCGCAAGCCGACAACAGAGGACTCTTCAAGTTCTCACACAGAGGAGAAGCCTTAGTATTTGTGATACGTGCCAAGAAAAACTTACTGAAAAGAGACTTTCGAATGCTCACCGCCTTACTCACTCTAAGCAGAAGACGTATAATTGTAATGCATGTCAGAAAATATACCCGCATTCCAACAATTTTTATATATGCACCTTCGGGTTCACAAAGGAGAGACACGCTATGCTTGCATTGTGTGTGAAGGAATCTTTGAAAAACCACGTCTGCACTCACTCGAGTGAATAAAGGCATTATGTTTGTGAATTGTGTCAAAAAGCATTTAGGTATGCAGGAGTGTCTCCAGTACTGTTTATTTCTTCTGTTCGTCTTTATTCTTTCCGGAGACATTGTCAACAAACAGGTCAGCCACATTTGCCTTTCCTGACGCATACTTGAGTTCGAATTTGTTTGGATTTCCTTTCACGCAATCGCTTCCAGTCTCTATATATTTAGTTTGGCTCTTTTCAGCATCATTTCTAGAGAGAGAAAAAATGTGCTCGGTTTGTCACAGAAAGCAATCGGCTTTTCTATTTTTATGTCAAATAAAGTTTAAATCATCAGATGTTCTCTGTAACCAACGTACCCCTTTTATGGAATTGAATAAAGCGACGTTCTCTGCTTCCATGATGGATGAAGCAGTACAATTTTGTTTCTTAGAGCTTCAAATCACCGGTACAGCAGAAGACCCAAAATAGGCGAGGATCTCAAATCTGCGTTTTCTATTCTCTGTAAACAATGGAATCTGTCTTGCCAGCTGCAAGCTCAGAAAACTGCAGTATATAACGCTCCATCAAGAATTCTGGTATGTGTGCAAGAAACTGAATGGGTTTGATTCTACTTTAATTGAAGTA